>VMKM01002322.1:0-77628 GCA_008360985.2 Macquaria ambigua
ATCAGAAAGCCAAACAGTAAAACAAAACAAAAGCAAGATAAAAATTAATGAAATTAAAAAAAAAAATTAAAAATTAAAAATTAAAAATTAAAAATTAGAAATCAATAAATTAAAAAATTAAAATTTAAAAATGTAAAAAATTAAAAACAGTAAAAGCAATAAAAAGACAATGAAAAGACGACATCACATAAAAGCAAGTCTATAAAAATGGGTTTTAAGAAGTGATTTAAAAGAAGTTACTGATTCTGCTGATAGCTGCAAAATGATGATACATGGATAATCATAGTAATACCTACTATAATTATAAGATACACTTCATGGTTTAATTACATTTTTCTATTTTCTACTACTTCTAGTTTTAATCCAGGTTTTAATTAGTTTTAAATCAGTTTTAAATTACCTAGAAATACGTAATAGATAATCTTGTTAAAGCACCTGTATCCTAATTTGTTGTATGTGATGTATAGTGCAACAGTCTGATGCATCAAACCTCTACAGTGTAAAAACATACATTCAGAGACTCAAAGACATTAATACCATCTTATTTAAAGTGAAGTTTAAAAACCAAGTGAATGGGTCATACTGTCTATTTCTGTAACATGTTTAACGAGGAGAGTGCCTTGAACAGCAACAAAAAAGAAAAACTGTGGCGAAGGCTGCTGTTTCTCTGAATCAACCTCAGGAAAACTGGATAAAATCATCAGCTCGTGTGCTGCTAATGAAGCTGTTTGGGCAGAGCTCAGTATGGAAGATGGATTCTTTCACATTTCCTCTTCTGTCCTTCTGCAGGTGAATTCCTGCTATCTTTCACTCCCTTCATTCAATTTCCTCCCTGTTTTCAACTGAATTCAATTTCGAGGCATTTCCCGTCTTCCCACACTCTAAAAGCTTCTGTCATTCACAAATTTTATACGTCACCGACGTGTCTGTCCAATGAACTTTCTACTCGCATTCTACAAACAAAATCAGTTGTTGGACGCTGATCTTTAAATAGTATTGATGTCATACATCAGTCTACCTTTCAGACTGAATATTGTGCAACTCTCCACCTCCCCCATCACATCAAGATCCTCAGATTGTCTCAGGAGATTCACCAGGGGAGGCTCCCTTCGCATCTCCTGTCTTCATGAATCTGCAAGATGCTACCCCTCAGTGACGTCACAAAACGCTGAAACGCTTCTCTGCAGCTTTAAAATACATATTGTTTATGTATATTAATTTCTAGTTACCTCTCCTTTTTGAACTAATCTCAGATTGTGATACATTATAAAAATATGGTGTCAAACTCATCACTTCCACTGGCTCTGATGGGTTCAACTTAAGAGGCCATACAACATTTCTAAGATATGGAGAGCTCAAATCATATTAAATGTGCAATATATTACTGTAATTAACAACATGGATGATACCAGCTTCTAATGTCCCCTCATCTGTCCTCTGTGTACGTGAGCAGTTGTCTTGTTTGAGGTGAGTTGCGTAGGGAGTGCGTCATGTTCGCCACAGACGCAGGGGGAACCAGCAAGAATAAAAACAAATAACAACACAGCATTAATAAAACATGACAGTGAACTAACCTGGGACCAAAGCCGGAGGTTTGAAGCATATTTAGCAGCAAAAAGAGCTTCAGAGTAATTGGGGTGGAGGTAAAAGCCGAAGGTGCTGCTCCATTTATGTAATGAAAGAACAAAAACAAAGGCAGCTACTACACAAATACATCAATGCCTGCACACTTACAAATATGGACACAGAGGCTTGCACATGGTGACATGGAGTACAACTGTCACTACCAGATGTCACAAAGTTGATATTAAAATTTTAGTTGTTTGCCTTGCAGCCTCACCGAAGGATGAGGTGGGGATAAAACACATCCTCAAGGTCCAATTTGAATTACAAATCTGCCTGGAAGGCTTTTTGTATTACCCAAGAATCTTTAAATATTTAACAACAAAGGATTCTTCTGCACTGTTGAAAACTGACGGGAAGACGTTTTAGAAGAGCAATGTTGCTGTTGTACAGATAAGTTAGATCAAACATCCCCTATCTGGCAAGTCCATGACCAGATGTGTAAACAATGTGTACGCACAAAAAACAAGCGTATATAATTTCCTACACATAAACTGGTATTATAAGGTGGACTATTCATACTAACAGAACATGAGGTGGGAATGTCCAATGTGATGTAGGGCTGCAATTAGTGATTATTTTCCCTACCAATTAACTACATTAATTAATAAATGAATAGTCAACAAAATGTCAGAAAATAGAGAAAATATGCAACACAATTTTCCAAGGTCAAGTCAGTTTTATTTATACAGCCCAATATCACAAATTTGCCTCAGGGGGCTTTAAACAAATGATGAATTGATTGGCAAAACTGCTGTCGATTGACTTTTTAGTCACTTGTTATATGATGAAATAAAAATGAAAAATAAGGTGAGACAAAATCTAATATGAACATTATTCCTTTAGTTTATTATTCTTTAAAGCTACAGTAACTGATTTTTTTTAACACTCTGAGGCAGTAGAAACAAGCTGTAAACAATATTATCACCTTTTAGGTTGCTATGGCAAACTTGTTAACTAACAGTTGCTTATTTACACCTGACAATAATAAATACAGTATTGATTCCCCATTAACTCTGTTTTTGGTCTCTCAACTCCTGATGGAAATTTCTGGCTCTTTAGCTGCTAAATTCTACATTATGTTCAGTTAGTTTTGTCGGTCTGCAGTTTGGTGCTGAGCAGGTAGTGTACGGTGAGTTTTTTTTTTTTTTATGAAATCAGCTGCCTGCTGCATCTGTCTGGAGACAACGCTGATGAGTAATCCAAAACAGTTAGCAGAAAGATGCTAAAATGCTGTGTAGAGCTGAGGGAAACTGCACAGTCAGGCGGTAATTCTCTGTGGGTGATAATCCTCAATCTGAGTGACTCCTTTCACATTACGCATAGTCATTTGATGTGTTGTTAAAATATAAAAATATTGATAATTGCCGCTTAAAATTTTAGTTAGTTGTTTGCCAATTTCACTGAGTATATATGATTTTTGGATGTTGCCAGTCAAAGGCATTAAAATCAAATGCTATTGTATTCTTTTTATATAGTCTGCTCGTCAGATTACATTTTATTTTATTTTGCTGTGATCATGACCTTAATTGTATCCTTTATTCTGAAACATCTGATGGAGCAGACAGAGGTATTTATATGCAAACATTTATTTAAGGCTTCACTATATCTACTATTTCCATCAATTTATGGTTCAAGAGGTCTTCAGTTGCATAATATTGTTCTGCTTAAGTTTAATACAAACTGTAAAATATGATTTTATGATAGAATATTTCAATATGGCATCATCTCCTTTGATATCAGTAGACATTTTATAACACAATAAAAAGTGAATCCTACTTGATTTATTTTTAAATACATTTTATGCAAATATAATAAACCTACAGGTCCAAGTGTATTATAGCCCACATGCCAACTAAACTGTCACATATCATCCACTATTGCAACCACTATTCATGCTCGAGTTCTTTGGAATCCATGTGATACTACTGAACACAGTGGAGGCAAGTTAAAATACACTAGTGGAGATCCACGGGAGCAGACTCACACAGAGAAATCAAAAACCATGGAAACATATCCGCATGGGGCAATCGAACACCATGGAAACAAATCCATGTGACACCACGTAGATTCCAACCGGGCTCAGAAGTTTGCAAGCAGGCAAGGTGAGATTCCTCATGGGAGCCGCTTGCTGAGCGGTAAGCTGGAGAAGAATACAATATGTTTCATCACCAGCTACACACACCATTTTCTCTGGTTCATTCAAAAGACGTACAGAATGCATTGACGCCACGCTCGGCAACGCCCATCAGCAGGAGATGAATTCAGTTTAAACTGTTTCAGTATCAATGCCAGGATAAAGTATGATATTTGCAAGTCTTTTCAAATGTGTCACCACTGCTGATTGCTGCGCGTTTGCCAAATATCCCACATCCCCGCAGACAGAGAGAGGTCAGAAGGACAGAACACCAGGAGGAAGCCGTAAACAACTGCTGTAAGGCATGCTGGCGACCATGTTTATGCACACTTGTATGTATTGTGCTGATTAATCTACCTGTGTACAAAAAGAAATAACAACACAGCAATACTGCACAACATAAAGACTTAAATGTATGTGAGAGATTATTAGTAGGATTATGAATTTGCAGGAAAAAGTTTTTTATATATATATATACATGTGTGGTTAGAGTGCCTCAACACTCAATTTTAATCCAATTCTGCTGGTTAATTTGTGGCTGTGAGGACTCCCACTCTCACTCTGGTCCGTCCAGCCAGTATGCATCGCTGAATGATGCAGCACTGTGTTGGTGTCACAGCAGACTGGAGCGATGCGATATGTGATATCTCAGAGCCTCTTTCAGTCCGTTGCCAAGACTGTGAGTGGGCTGAACCTGAAAATAGAAAGGCGTTTATAGGGGGCAGGTCAGATTGCTGATAATAGCAGCACTCTACAGTATATGAAGCCTTTCTTTATGACATTCACTACTTAAGTTACCTCTCTCAAATATCTCTAAATCAACAGCACTAGCTTGTATTAAGGTGAGTTCTTGGGTCTGTGAAGTAATTGTGAACATCCTGAGTTGTGTTTATGAAAAGTTGACCTGGGATGTGGAGCAGTTTGACGTCAGAGAAAGTGTGTGATTTTCTTAACAAAGAGCCAAACATAAGTTTTGGTTCCACCTTCTCATCATCTGTCTTATGTGTTAGTAGGTTGAATAATTTGGGGTTTTAGAAGCAAGTATTTTGAAGACATCACAAGCTATTGATTACCATAAAACTTTGTACGGTTGCTCATGGTCCCCAGAGGATGAATCCTACTTCGGTGATTCCCTGACTGTTCCTCTAGCGCCACCAGCAGGTCAAAGCAGGTCAAAATGTTGTGCCACCATGATGTTGACATGTTGTGTTTTTAAGTGATGTGTCTCAACAAATATTGGATGTATTGTCTGACTTTTCATCTACCCCATCATCAGGTCAAATGTTTAATTTGTCTAATTTGCTTTACGACCAAATACCTGCGGAACTAATGACATTAACTTGGTGTTAATGACAATTAGCAAATGTTAGCATGCGAACACGCTAAACTAAGATGGCGAACATGGTTAACATTATACCTGCTAAACATTGGCATGTTGGCAATGTCGTCCCATCAGCCTCAGCTGTACTTTGTGTTTAGTGCTAATTAGTAAATGTTAGCATGCTAGAATGCTAAACTAAGATAGTGAACCTGTTGTCAACATGATAGCTTTGTCAGTAAATTTAGAACCTTTTCACATCACCCTGGAAACCTCATTTATAAAAAGAAATTAGCAACAAATCAAGCCTGTCTGCAGCCATTATGAACCATGTTAATGGGCTGAGAGGCTCTAAACGCAGACAAATTGACACTGACACTCATGAGCACTAGCTGCTTGTCTCATCTAAAAAAAAGAGAGACCCCCCTCAGCCCCAAGTGGGAAGCGATCAGGATTGATTATAAAAATATATTGACTTGCAAGTTAAAGTGTGACTCAAGATTGTTTTTGAAAGGGCCATACTGTAGCTACTTTCCTAACAAAGACACAAAAACAAGTTAGCAAGACTGCTCGAGTCCCTTAGTGATAGTTTTGTTCTACATTTTGTAAGATTGATTTCATATTTACAAGAATTCGTTTTAGTAAAGCCATTATGCTCTTAATGTACCCTATGTGGAATTAAACATTATAGCAACATAATGAAACAGATGAATAATTCTTCAGTGCATATCTAAACAAAAATGCACATTGTGAAATTTTTGTAGTCAGACCTGCGTGCCTAGACGCCTTTGACTGAGTGAGCCATAAAAGCCGCGAGTCTTACCATTGAAAAGAATAGCAATTCAATTAGTACAAAACAGCTCTGGTTGTCAGGCAACACCAAGGACACGGCATTCTTTTGCAGGGAGACATTCAGCGGTTTCGTAAACTGTAATGACATTAAAAGGAAAATCACAGCCAAGGATGATTACAAACCTTTTTGAAAAGCTTGGATGAATTGCAGTCCTCACCCACGTCCTGTTTTGTTTGATTCTGTTAATTGATGCGGTATGATGTGACTTTTGGTTTGATAGCATCACCTCAATGAACATTAAGGACTAACAGCGTGAGGCTTACAAGCTGTGAAGACCGAAAATATTCTATATTCTATCACAGCGTCTGCACAGCCTCTAGCACACATAAATTTGTAAAAAAGGTACAGTTCACAGATACGATCCCATTTTGCTGAGTGGAACATTGAAAAGTTAGTGTTACACTAAAGGGAGAACTAGTTCTTAGCAAGGTCAAAACACAAGGCTTTTAATTAAAGTTCAAATTAAAAACTAGAGCTGACATTTTATAAAAAGTTCCAGCACACTCCAGTTTTCAGTGTTGATAATTTGAATTCCAACCCAGAGCCGAAACTAATTTTGTCAGTGTACGACACAAGGTCTTGTATGCTGGGTTTGATTTCACATAAAAAATTCTGATCCCTACTCCTAACCCTATTTTGCATTCACATGAAACATGCAACTTATTTTGCAAGGCACAATTGCAAACTAATAGCGTTTTTAAAGGGCGTATGGTTCCATCCATTTATTCTCTGTGCCCACTTATTCAGGGTCACAGGGGGTGGGAGTCAGTCCCAGCATGCACTGGGTGAGAGGTTGCCAGTCCATCAGTCATCACATTTCAGGATATCCCTAAAGTAAGCCTTAAATCTGCCTTTTATATCTCAGGTCTGGGTTATATCAAATCTTAAATGTCTAGCACTGTTAACACACATCACATTCTTATTTCTTTACATAGTGTTACTTACTAGGTCTTTGTTTTCCTCCTCCTCCTTGTTCTGTCTACATCATCTACACTGATGCGAAGCGGTGAGTTGTCTTTGGCTGTAAAACCATAAACATAAACAGCTTGCTTTATTTGTGAGCTCATCTGGTCTTTTAATAAAGAAACAAAGAACCTGTAATGCTTAAATGTGCATGCCAAAAAGGGCACACAAATAAAACACAAAGTTCTGTGAAATAAAGAAGGAAAGTGATGGTACTGTAAACCAGTAAACAAACAATCACAACGGTGTGTTTGCGTTTTAACCCCATTAACCACAAATCCCATAAACTTTACATTATATTCAACTGTTGTCCAAAGCATACCGTACAAATTTAGATCTTAGGACGTGCTGAGGGCTGTATAGAAGCTCATGGAGTTCATTAGAGGCCTGGAGGAAGTTTTCTGGGTTGTATCCAGATACTGAATGCCTGCATGAGCTACTGTTAACAGGGTCAGTGCCACATTGGCAGGATGTAGGGGGTGCGAACGCAATGTAAAAAAAATAAGATCATACAGAGTTATTAAAAATAAATAAATACATTGGCACATGGGGCCCCATAGTTCCAACGAGCTCGTCACTGGCACCATACTGTGCAGTCATTTTGGGTCTGCATGCAATTAATAAAAAGCTCCGCTTGGACATCTTGTCAACACTTTCTCACAAACCACTTGAGGTTCTTGAGTTGCTTAAACCTCAGTAGACTGAACCTCTTGGGAAAGGAGATGGTAAAATTTTGAATGAAACTTTATAGATGCCAGGCTGAGTGTGTACATGTATATCCGGCCACTGCTAATGAATGATGGTGACTGAATTAACAGCATTTAAAGAGTTGCAAGCACCACAGATGATCGCAAAAATGACAACAAAACACACACGTTACATTCTAGTTTGCTTTTGATTAGTGCACAAGTACACAAATGCCGCCTGCTGGTTGCAACAGCGCTGCGACACAATATCACCCTGCCTTTGGCCAAAACGACCAATCAACCTGGAAAAATTACCCTACAGGCCAGAAGAACCATCCAACCTCTGGCAAAACAACCTGCACCCACACAGAATCACCCTACAGGGCAGAAATATCACCCTGCCTCTGGCGAAATGACCCTGCAGGGTTATTCTGCACATCTGTCAGCACTAGGTACAGTATTTTGCAGCAGCTAGGACATGCACTGAAACCACTGTACAGGCAAAAAAAAAATCCAATTTCATTCAAGCAGTTTTTTGAATATATTCTATTTCCTAAATTAATTTAAAATGTAATATTCTGCGTTTCCACTGCACCAGTGAAATAAATAAAACAGGCCCAGACAAACCTAATTGCCAACACCTGCTATAGTGTTTCTGGATTGCTGTTATGTGTTCAGTAAAAGTAATTTTTATCCCAAATACTGTAGACTACAAACTATTAGTGAGGGTAAACAAAAACAAAATAACAAATGTGGTTGAACTTGGCCAGCCCCTTTACGGTTTCATTAAATCAGCAGGGTTTCCACGCTCCTTTGATCAGTCATGCCATCCCTTCAGTGGATCAGCCAGTTCTTAGTTACTCATGGATAAACACAGAGCAATATTATACAGTAGGTGGTTGTGCTATAACAAAGACCAATAACACAACAAGGAGTTATGAGTAATCATACCTTTTCGCAAGTCCTTTACACTCCCTTTTTCTCTTGACAACAGCATAAACACGTGTCAAGATGAAACAGAACACCCCCCACCACACACACACATATGCCATCTGATTCTTCTGACACTTGGGTGTACTTGTAACATTTACAAAAACATCAACAGGCACAAGAAAAAGTCTAATTTCACTAAGTGCAGGCTGCACTTTTATGATGAAACTATACTCATACAAACATTTACGTGGCTTTTTTTCCAAAAGCAAAATGGGAAACCATAATCTTTTCTTATTTGGACTCTTTCATAACCTGTTTGAGTTCTGAGAGTGGGTTCTTCTTCACATTTTCACTTTATTTCAATGACTGCAAAGTTTAAGAAATACGTCATGTGAAGCATTTTGCTTAAAATGACTTAAGCTAAATACAATATTGACCCAAAAGCTAAACTAAGATGAACATACATACTAAATATAAGCATGTTAGTACTGTCATTGTTACCATGTTGTCATGCTAGCATTAGCATTTAGCTCAAAGCACTGCTGCTGATGTGAGGCAAAGATACAGCGTGATGTGAATTTGAGTCAAAAGTCGTACTCCTTCTCGAAGTCAAAACTGAAAAGTCAGCGTAACTTGCAGGCATGAAACACATTGATATCATTCAGTGTGACAAACCTCCTGAGGATATCTCTAATGTCTATTGCAAATAAATGTCCATAAATCTGTTTCAAAATATGGAAGCTTTGTTGTTTTGTCTATGTATGTACATGGTCTTTGTGTGCGTTTCTGCAGGTATTTATGTATGTGGAGTAAAAACCAAACCAAACATGCAATAATGGCATCCAAAAAACCCAAAACACTATCCTCATGGCAGCTGTTGTGCCTTGTTTGTACCACTTGCCATTTCCATTATTTTCCTTCCTTTAAAAATGGTGATTGTTGCAGTGCAGCCTGCTAATGAGGACAGGTCATGTTTACTGATTTCACAACACATTTACTTGACCAATCATGTCACACAGCACCTGCAGCTCTGCTAAAGGCTCCTGGAATTCAGTGAGACTGACACCCATATACATACAAGTAATTTGTGGTAGATAAAATGTATACACAATTAGTGTTGTTGAATGCACGAGAGGTCAAACTGTTGTTTAGTGTGTGTGTGTGTGTGTGTGTGTGTGTGTTCTGTTAGAGTTGTATAAAGTAAAGCACTCTAAGCCAGGTAAACAACAGTTTCACTTACGTAAGAGGAGAGCGACACAACACAACACAACAGGTTTGTTTGTTTATTTATTTAAGAAGGGACGATGCACATGAATTGACATGGGCACATGCTGTAGATCCATCATGTAAATGTGCCAGATTTAGCCATACAGGCTAATTATCATCTGCAGTCCCTGGCAGGTTGATGGCATATAAAAAACCTAAAAATTAAACATACAAACAAGCACAAGTACAGAAGCACATAATCACAGACCAGTAGCAACACAATGACATAACCACTGCTCCAGATTATGACAGCATGTTTGATTGTTCAGTAACCACTGTTTTATAGATTTGGAGAAAAAGTTAAGAGATGTGATGTTGCTTACTTCTGTGGGTATAGTGTTCCAGGTATGTGCTGCTCGATAGGAGAAGGCTGACTGCCCAAAGGTACTTTTTCTAAATGGTATTTTACAATCCCCTCTGTTAGCTGCTCTGGTAGATGAGCTTTGATTTTGTAAAATGAATTCATTGAGTGGAGGGAGGGCCAGACCATGAAAAATGTTTTGTTGGTGAATGTATAATTAAAGCATGTTGTTTGTCCTAAGCCCTTACTAATGTTACAGAAATTGAACATGAACACAGCACCATCACATTGTGTAAGTTGAGAGCTACAGGTGGATATCATTACAGGTTGTTTAACTGTTTTGCACCTGCTATCCAAGCTTAACACTCACTGAAGCACATAATTTAATATCCAGGAACACTGTAATTATGTATTATTGTAAGATGGAAGGTTAGGTCACCTCCTCGTTGGTGAGGGCTCTTACAAAAAACTATGTAGTAATGGAATAAGCCTGGAGAGCAAAGGTTGAAATGCCTTTTATACGGCTTGGTGCTGAACAAAATTCAAGAGTGACACAGCACACAGTGTGTTTCCATACAGACTTTTCTGTGCACTCTGAACATTCAGTCAAAACTTCTTTACCACTACATCTATTAAGTGTTGGATACCTATAAGTTACAGTGCCATCAAGTTCAATCAGCAGTAGTGATTATTTTCATGATTAATTGATTAAATGTTTGGCCAATAAAGTTGAAAAATAATTTTTAAAAATAGTCATTAAAATGTCCTTACAGTGACATTTAAATTGCTTACTTTGTTGCGAAGATACTCAGTTTACTATCACATAAGAGAAAGAAAAGCTTCAAACTTTGGTATTTTTAACAAATTGTTTCAGCTAAAATCAACAGTTTTTTTTTTTGTTTGTTTTTTTGAGATAAGCTAGCTGATGACCAAACACTAACCTGCCATTTTTCTTGTTTTCATTTGCTCTATAGATTTCTGTTTAATGATCTACTGTAGGTACATCTGGTACAATAAGGTACATTTCAAAGTCTGTGTTCAAACTGTATAATGTATCCTGACACCAGCACTGGGGACCTCCCAATGTAAGTCCATCAACATTAAAACACATGGCACACATGGCCTTCTTCAGTGTGCCATGCTTTATTTATAATTTTGATTTTGATGGATTATTTCTAAACTAGTCTGTGAATGTAGAAAGCTCTGGAGAGAAGACACTGAGAAGTGTTGTCATAGTCATAGAATAACAACATTATTAGTTTCTCATTAGAATTTGTTAGAATATTGCTTTCTCTGTAAAGTAATGACTTTTATCATCACATTATAATTAGAAACCTTCACTTGCAACCTGTAAGCATTCGTCTAACCTGATGCTGACTGTCAGGGGCAGACAGGATGAAACGGCACGGGAGGTTTTTATTCTTTTCACACTGTGAGACGCACCAATCATTTGAACAGACACTACTACAAATTAAAAATGATACAACACTATATATTCACATTATCTGCTTCTTATTGCATGCAACAGTTCCTCCTTTTGTTCTGTTTCAGCGACGTATGAGTATTTTTTTCATAGGATGACTTTGGATGAATGAAAAACGAATCATCGCGTACTTGATAAATTATGTTTTATTTTAGAAAATCTCATCCAGGCTGCATCATGCATTTGTTAGAATGCCATTAATCTTAATTGTAATATACAGTATATTTCCCAGAAATGTGACTGTGTCAACGCTTTTATTAGGCCATTTTTCACTACATTTCCTGTAAAATCAGTTATTGCTTACCGCCTTACAAAAATAATATGTTATGCCCCAACTGTGATTGAGAGAAACAAATCTGAAACCACATTTTTAAACACGGGGACTGATCCTGCCAGCAGGACTCATCACGATCTGGCCCACTGAACAGATTTCAAGGTGATACTGAGTGCTGGCGGAAGTAAAGTCAAGGCTTTTTATCTTTAATTAAAGGTGAGTTGATGAAATAGTCATGATGTGTGGGAGCTGGTGTGTGTGTGAGGGGGGTTGTATATGTGACCTGTCTCTCTCTGCATGTATGAACCTGACACCAAACCCCATGGGGCAAGGTTTTTTCAGGCGTCCTGCAGTACTACAATACCCAGAAGTCACCAGACGAAACAGCAAGGGAGGTTGTGGAGGTTGCCAATTTAAACACTGGCCTCACCCCTGAGTAAAGGTGTCTATTCACCAGGGAAAACCATGTCGTTTGTCAACAAGAGCAACAGGTAGATAGTGAGTTCATCTTTAGAGATTCCTGCATTTGCTGCTTCTACTGATTGTATTTCTGTTTCTGTCTGTTTTTGTCTTTGCCTGTAAAAATAGAGTAGGGATGAACATACTGATCTCTGCAAGTATATTTTTGTCTTGTGATTGACAGCCTCTGTGCCGTTACTACCTGTGGTTACCATGCTATCACGGTATATACCTATGTCCAACACAGAGCTCTACTCACCTGGGAGCAATAGAGGATTGTGACGGCTGTGGTAGTCACCGTGAATGATGAGATGAAAAACACTCAGGTGGAGTGAAGGAAAGCTTGAAGGGGAAAAAATCCATGCTCAGCCTCATGTCCCTGCGTTTTGTAACAGCAGTGGGATTCATTAACCCGGCCTAATAAGAACTAATCAAGTTGCTTTGCCATTATTTGGTATTGATTTCTTTTTTGCTCCTCTTCATGACTGTAACGCCAGCCCTTATAGAGGTGGGTAGATCCATATATTGGTTAATATGTCTGTCACAGCCTTAGCAGCTTTCATTGGTTTTTCATGGTGGGTTATTGAATGTGATGTGCAAGGCTTTTATTAAGGCACCTGTGTGTTTGGGGAGATCTCGTCTCAGTTGACCTGTGGTAAGCTGAAGTTATTAAAACAGTCGCTCCTCGCCTTTTTCTCACCAACCTTCCCCTACCTCCCTCCGAGCCGCACACCTACTTGATCACCTTCTTTCTGGTTTGACAGCTCCCTCCCACTTGCTCTCATTCTTCATTATTACTCTCCTCTAAGTCTATCTCTCACCTGCTTTCTCTCCTGCTACCCACTACCCACACTGTCCCCTGGGTGTTTTCTAACTCTCTGTAAACCGCTTTCAACTCATTCTCTATCCACTGTCCTGTCAATTTACCTGTCTTTTGTTGCCTGAACTTGCCACCGCCTTGTAACAAGGGATCGTTTCCCTGGGTCTTGTGACGGCAAAAGTGAACACTTGTCATATTACTTTCCTGACAGAGTGGCTCTTTCTGGCTCAGAAGTGTCTAGGCTTGCTTGTCTTTGTTCTGTTTCCCATGGTGTCCCCGTCCAACTCCAAAGACTGCACCTGAATTCACAAACACACACCTGTATACACAAAGAGCAACAGCGTGTACCTGGAGAATGTCGGCATATGTTTTATAATACTTTTAATTTATTCATTGTTTTGGAGCTGCATCATCAGCATGACTGGATTGAGAAATCAAAGATTGTCTATGCTTCAAGAGCAGCAACACAAAGAATTAAACTTTAAGAGGCTTAGTAAGTCATTTGCAGAGACGTGACTCAGGCGTATTGGACTGGCTTTGTAAAGACGACAAAGAAAACAAAAACAAGTTTTGGGGATTTCAACTTTTCAGGAAAGGCTACAGAAATAATCTGGGATAACACTGCAGTCAAACATGGGCAGTAAAGGGTTACAAAGCACTAAACCTAATAGGTGCATTAAAGTAGCAGGAGTGCTATTAAATGGATCCAAATATAGTAGTGAGGCATCATGTTGCCAAAATTATAAATGCTTCTCCATGTGTAAGCAGATATGTAAAGGAAACAGGGTGTAGTACTGTTTTAGAGACTGGGAAGAATAAGATTACACTCAGCAAGTGTATTGTTCTGCTTAAGAGTGAGCTCTAGTGGCAACATGCTGAACCACAAAATGGCAACAATGAAGTGCCATGCTGTATATTCCCAGCTATGGACGGTAAAATGCATTATAAGACCGTAGCAGAAATGAATTGCTATAAATCTGTTGGTTTTTGCTCCTAATATAGCATGAATCACTGTGTTTTTACCTGCCTTTTGTAAAGAAAACACCACTGCTTGCGAATATTGGCACATTGAGTGTTAAGTAATAAGAGCACAATTAATAATCCTTATGTTCACTTGAGGGCATACAAGCAATCATATAGACCTATCATTGCCGTAATTAAGAAGAATGATCAGTTGTGTTCATATACAATGTTAACTCATCAGCATGTCAAATGCCCTGAGCCACTTTTCTACAACAAGATATGCACCGTCAATACCTTGCTTAAAGTGTTATGGTTGCTTATGTTGAGAAAAACTACCATCTTCCCACACATAAACGAAAATTCACTGCCTTCCTCAACACCAAAACAAACACTTCATTCTTTGACTATAAACATAAAAACATCCAGCGACTAGAAAACACTCATTCAAAATGACTTGAAGAAGGATTCTGGTAAAGGAAATGGTACTTTAATGGCTCTCGTAAAGTGCTTAGGAGATCACAATCTTCCAAAACAAAACAATAATCTACAGTGTGGTAGCCTAGAGATTTCACTAATGAGGAGAGATAGGGAGATAAACTATTGACTTATATTACAGTCGCAGCTGAAAGCCCTTTAACTGTTTTCACTTGGCGAAGATTGTGGATTCAATAACTAAGTGTGACATAAGTTATGATGTGAATTCTGCGCCATTGCCTGTTTGTTAAAAGACAGACTCAGGAGCAATACTTGATGATGATGATCAACAAAAAATAAAATTAAATCAATTTAGAACAGAACTGCAGTCTAATTTGTTTTATGAGTTACATTTAGGTGCTTAGATGCTCGGTCGGACTAATAGCTAACTTTTTAGTAATGAGTAATACATCAGAATTAAGCATTTGTTTGAAAAACATCCCACTAACTTTGGCTCCCTGTTGCCCCTTGGCTGTGAGAATATGGAGCTTTCCTTCAGGTCTGACTGAAAGCAATTCAGCAATAAATCTCACTTCAATACGATGCTGTACGCGCCTTGATTAAAAAGCAAAGCTGTTCTATCACACCGCAGCTTGTTCACCTTCAGAAGATGGTCCTTCCCCACATACAAATCACTGTAGATGCTTGGCTTTCTCACTCCCTCTGTGTCTCTCTCAACACGGCCTCTGCAAAGACCCTGTTTATTATTCATGTTTATCATCACACCATGTCTACTGTTTGCTACCAGTTTCATGGATGAACTGGCAGCAATTTAGAGTTGCTACATGAAACCCGGCTTTACCGTCAACACTGAAACGGATCCCACTTAGTTTAACATAGCCAACCACATTGATGTGTGCTCGCAGAAAGGCACGCATGCACACTTATTCCAACTGCCACTGCAACCGCCCACACACCAAAAATTCTCACACACACACACACACACACACACACACAAGTTCGGGGTTCAGATCACCATTTGAACTCGTGTGTTTTCTCAACACCATGGGCTCTGGCTTCTCAGATGCAGCTATCATTCAGCACAGTAGAGGGAAGAGAAATTAGAGTAATACTGCAGTAATTGCAAATCTACTGAGATCGTGCATAATTACCTCACAATGACTTCCACGCTTATTAAAAACCATTTGAGGGTCTAATACTCTTTTCTGGGTGCTGGTATTACACGTGAAGAGATGATAAAAACACACAGGCGTTCACAGGGGTCCCATCTCAACTCCATGTTTCTGAACATCCTGTGAGCCACATGTAAGCATCTGTTTTATAGTTTTATAGCCAGCCATTTTATATTCTCTTAATTTTCAACAGACTTCTGTGATTTAAAACACAGAAGATACAAGGCACTAACTCTTCAATGAGATGCAGCAGGAAATCAGATGAGAAAGCCAAGGTCCAGGCCAGAATCCAAACTTAATCAGAAAGCAGCCCCTAATAACAAAAGCCAAATGCAGAACAGGAGATATATTTCATTCTGAAATTGATTAGAAGTTTGTACACAATGACTAACAGGATATGACAAGTGCATGAGATCAATAGATCTGATATTTCCAAACATAGACAAAGAAACAGCCCAATGAATTTGATTAATGAAGGTTTCATAAATGTTCCTATCACCATCTCTTTCATGGAAAATCGTGATGACACTAAAAACCTCATCCTTTCCCAACCTTGGGGTCAGGACCCCATGTGGGGTTGCTTGATAAGCAAATGGAGTCTCAAGAGAAAGAAGAATTTTTCTTTTTTTTGATTTTCCTCTTTATTGACAGCACAACAGTAGTAAACAGCAAATTCAAAAAAACAACAACAAATCACTGTATATTAGATGTTTACTGGAAGGAGGATTTGCAGTATTATACTGGGTTGAATAAAGTTAGTAACTGTAGAAATTACAGAAACGTCTAACAGTGAAGGTTGGGACTTACATGGTCAAAATGGACAAAATATGCTGCTTACACAGCTTGAAATTGTGACATTTAAAATCAGATTTGATGGAGAGAAATTGTTTTATATTTACTGAACTGAGCAGAGATAGCATTACGATTTTAAACTACCGAATCTACTGAGGACCAACCTCTGCCAGGATTCATCGAAACAAAACGTATTCTAGCTCGAGTGTCGCCACCACATCAACATCATCATCATCAGAGAAGATATGGGAGTGATAACAGCATTACGCTTTTCAAAACAAAATAGGGCTGTCAAAGTTATGGCTCCAGCTATAGCTGTAACCCACGCTTGACCAATTGTGCCGGGAGCTCAAAATAACCTGAGTAAATGGGTTGACCCTGTATGCACCATGGTTTAATAACAATGCCACCTCTCACTATTCCTACTTACAATAGGAAGCAAAATATCCCACACACCGCCTCTGTTCAGCCGACAGTCATTGCCTATTGGAAGGTATAAGGTAAATCTATTCAGTGAAAAGACCTTTCACATAGATAATATCAAGTCAAATTAAAAATGTTAACACAGGTCATGGTCACTCAATGAAAGGAGGCTTTCACAGTGTGAAGAAATCCTTGTTGAATGCCTAAAGCTATCACATCCATACTAATCTACACTACTTTTCCTGGAAAAGAGCAGCAGCAGCAGACTGATCCTCTGATGGGGAGTGATTTCACTTTCTACTGCACGCACATATTTATTTCATGATGCCCTAAGAGTTCATGTTTCACCCAGCTGATGCTGATATCACCAGACCCACAGCCCACATTTCTACCTGCAATTACCATTCACAGCACACCAGCCCACCCAGAACAAAATGAGAGCCTGTAATTCCTGACAAGCACCGTGTCTTAGCAGCCATCCTCTGATTCTGAAGACTCACCCACCCATCATTCCTTCATCTGTCTGTTTTTTGTGTATCAAACGGCATTATGGCTGCATCTCTAAGGCCGCCGAATGCTCTCACTCCACGGGGGAGTGTGTGATCTGACCACTTTCTACCACTCCCCTGACAGGAAATAAGATGGTGTCATGATGAATGTGGTCGATGCCTATTTTACACTGATGAGCTGAAGGGTGACTGTGGCTTTACCGTTTCCCAGATGTCGAGTATGATGATGTTTGAAAATTGAGCTCCTAGCAAATAAAGTGGCAGTGAAAGAGAGAGAAAGGGGTATTTAATAGCACCAGAGATAATAAACATCACCATCAAGGTTCTGCTTTTATATCTTTTCACAATCTGGAACTTGTTCATGCTGAGAACATGTGTGATGACTAGAGGCATGAACTCAAATACTGTTTCTGTATCATTTGCAGAGTAACACCTAAACACACACCACATGCATTAACACACTCTCCACAAAATAGGTGGCACTTTTTGGAGAACAAAAGCTCGTCACTGGACCTTTCTTCAAGCACATGACCTTACCCTTCCTTGCAAATCAATTTTATGTTCCCGACAATGGCCTGTACCTGTATGAACCTGTAAACAATGGTGGACAAAAGGCAAAACAGTAGACAGATGAATCAGTAGGAGTCACTAACATGGACACGATCCCTCACTGGCTGACAAAAATAAAAGAGGTCATTTCTGGTCATCTCATCAAACAGCTTTAAACGGTCTATTTTTACATTCAATGTTAGTGTTCTTGAGAGTTTGTCCTGCCTCCTACCAACAGTCAACATGACTTTCCTTTAACCATGAAGTTGATATTTCCCTATTCGATTAATCTGTCGATTATTGCTTAATCACTTCATTGTTTGGGCCATAAAATGTCAGAAAATGCCAATTACACTTCATAGCCCACGTCGTTATTTTCAACTCGCTTGTTTTGTCTGACCAACAGTCCAGATTTCAAAGATATTCAGTTTAATATCATGGAAGACGGACACCGTGTCTACACAGGTTGCATTCAGGCACAGTACTGTGTGTACGTCACTGCCTGTTTTGGCAGCGCAAAACAAAATCCCTTCTCAAAAAACAGTTGCTAATAAATTTTCTGTTGAGAAATTATTTTATCAAGTAATTGCTCCACCTCTAAGAAGTAGTGTTTATTGCCCAAACCTATCTTCACCACCCTGATGAAAGCAAAAAAGCCAAAACTGTTTGGGAAAGAAAGCCTGGTATACAAAAAGGCAAGTAAGACATACAATTCTGATGGATATGTACTGAAACTCACACTGCTCTGCACCTTTCTGTGTGTGCGTTCTCAAAAATAGAAACTGTTTCCTAAACCTAACTATACCTCTAGGGCCATATAAATCATTTTTGGAAGGCACTGACAAACAACCTACTCTTTTTGTTAAGTATGAGAACTTGTTGGCCAGTTGTCTTCAATGGGGCCAGCCCAGGAGCACCACTACTGTGGACTGAACTGTGCTCTGCGTGATGGTGGGTGAATGGATCCCACCTGTACTTTGCAGGTGCACTAATCAGTGTGCTACCTTAACTGTCTTTAGCAACTGTACTTTTTGTTCAGGCTGAATTGGTACAAATTTGTATCTTTTATTGTCTATGTGGTTGCAGAGCTTATGTGTCTCTGTTTATACACATAAACACACAGATTAGACAGTCACACACTGCATTGAAAGCACACCCACATCTACACATTTACAGGCACAGAGACAGATGCTCACAGAAGCCATTTGAGACCTGCCTTCAGTAAATTATTTTACAATTAGAATTCTATTTAGTGAGTCAATATCTGTGAACTTGCTCCCCATAATGAATTCATAATGGGCATACATCGGCAAACATATTAGCGCGGGCATCCTCTTTTCTCTCCCTTGCCAACAACTTGGTCCCCCATTGGAAGGTCATGGCATCAAAAAAGTTTAAACCATCCACCATGACACAACGGCTCGACATCATTCCAAGCAAATCGTCTGCAATCGCATCAGGAGGTACAGCCGCTTTCCTTCAACCCATTATCCTTTAATCTTCCTCCGTAATGATACATACAAATCCTCACAGAACACAGTGGCAGGAGGGACAGGTTTTCAATGACCTGACAAAGTGAAGCAGAAAGTTTTTAAGCGCATGTTCTCTTAATGCCATTGTTCAGTGTGGAGGAACATCTCTGCCATGTTCTTTGACTCTAACCACAGACTCAATTAACAAGAGAAGGAAGCCACCCTTTTTCTAATGTCAGCCTAAAAACCTTTCCCCAGAAACCAATTACTGGCGAGTGAGTTTGCCTAATTTGTCGTGACATATCTGGCTGCGCAAAAACATGAGGAGACCGAGACAGAGAGTCATGATGAGGGATCAAAGGTTCAGGCCACAGTGAGATGAATTGTCTTTTTTTTCTTCTCTCCTTCCCATTCCCATTTCTGTCACTGCGTGGTGACCTTAAGCTATAAGCCAACAGGGGCCAGTGCTTAACTTAGTATTCTGCATTCAACCCACTCATCCATCACATTTTTAAGGTCAGCTTCTATTTCCAGTCACTCCATCAAAAGATACCACAGCACATTCATACATGTGCAGACTCATCCACGCACACACGACCAGAACATGTAAACATAGTCAGGTGTGAACATACCCAGGCTCACGAATGCTCAAATAAAAATAAGGCGTGAAAGCCACGTACTCAACCATATAGCACTTAACGTATAAAATGGTGCACATTCACAATAGGCTCTGGTTTAAATTGCTTTCAGAAAGATGCCAAGAAAATGAGGAAATATTCCCATCACACATTTAATCTAGCATCCCCTCCTTGTACCTTTTTATGCGTTACTGAAACCATCATCTCTGTGCCAGAAGAGAATAATAAGATGTTTCATCAAGAAGGAATATTTTAATAAGATATTTTGATAAAGAAAAAGGCATGATTCAGTTATATAGAGTCAAAATTAAACTATCCACAGGAGTATTTTTTCATATTGCGGGATATATTATAATGCCATCCTGACACCCCTTCTCAGATGGTTTCACACCCTTAATTCATGTGACTAACGACTCTCAGGGCTTTCATGTGACCTTGACAGCTCACATGTGGCACCATGGTGTTTTAATGGCGGGGGCATCCCACAAAACAGTAGAACCAAGCAGTCGTCTTGGATGAGAAATGAAAAGTCTACGATTCTACAACATCAGACCAGTGGATAGTTTGATACTGTAAAATACCAAACATTTCTTAGTTAAAGCTTCTCAAATCTAAGGATTTTGTGTTTTCATTGTCTTAAACTGAATATCTCTGGTTATCATTGATCATTTTTCATTTACCATTCTTATCCAGACATATGGAGTGAACCATCATTTTTTAGTAATTTGCATTATTACAAATGTCAATGTGATTGTAATTGAGGTTTTCTTACTTCTGGAGCAGAAACCGGCAGTTCAGGTGTCACTTACGCCCTCTTTTGGTATCTTTATAATGCATGCATCACAACATTGTCAGGTTGTGATCTTACATGTATGCCATTAGCAGTAAGGGTGAGATTCTTTTGAAATGTCACGGTTCGATTCAAAACGATTGTTTGATTCAAAACCAATTCTTCCTTCAATAAATAAAGTTTCAGGCTTTTATTCCAGTTTACTGTCTGCCAAACAATTCACTCCTGTCCTTAAACCACTGAATTGCAAGAGGAAACATGACTGCAGTTAAGCTAACTGGTCTTGATGTCCAGAAGAATAGTGAAATGAAAGTGTATTTTTCTGGCTAAAACCACGGGCTAAATATCTTTTGAAAAGCAGAAGTTGGTCTGTATGTTCTGGAGAAAGAGGGAGAAAAAAGGGGAAAAAAGAGGAGCGCTTCGCTGTGCTGTTACTAATGTAATGTCCTCAGCAGTGGAAAACACCCTCTCTGCTGCAGCGCTATATTACCAGTGAAACCCATCATTATCCACAACTCTGTAGGGGAACAAGTCCTATTGAAACAGACTGTGGACCAGAGTTGACTGAAGTTTTTTAATGTGTTGCAGTGTGTGTTAGAACGTTAGTCTCTGGGTGACTGGGTGATGGCGTCTGAAGTTACTTCACTTTTGTCTTGCAAAGCTAATTCATTTTAATTGTTATCAAATCCAAAATGTGCCCAAACCCTTGCTTCTCTGAAGATGAACTACAACATGACTCTTTCAGTGAGTACAGTCCAATAACGAGTTAGTAAACGAATACATTTAAGATGTAGACAAGAAAACTGCTGACATGAAAATCTTGTGAACACTAACTGGTGTAGAACTTGACTGTGTGCACTTCTCTACAAATACACTGCAACCAGTTTCTTGATATTTACCTGGAGGTGGCAGGGGAAGCTTCATCCTACTTTGCCTCAATCTAACCCCAGAGATGCCCACAGGATATGCAAACAAAATAAGAGTCAGTCTGCGTGTCCCTGCAGCTGGGGCTCCATCCGTCAAAGCCAGCATGTGTAGACACAACAGGGTGAAATAGCTGTTTACTATATCTCAAATGGCAGTGAAGGAGACATTAAATAAATGTCTGCATGTCTGCAGAAAGGGATTATCAAATATATGTAATGGATGAAGATGTGTTGTTTTGTTTGAATCATTTGATTTGACAACATTTTAGAAATACTATACTGCAATCTACGTTATATCTGTAACAGAGAGAGGAGAAACTGTTAATATACACTGTTGAGATGTTTCCTTGTTTAAAGCAAAGCAGGATAGGCTTGTCTCATTAGCAGCAAATCAACATGCTTGGAGGCGGATATGTCCAGATTAGTGGGAATATGCAGAAGGAGAGAGTGTGACACAGCGTTAGCATGCTCCATTAGAGAGCATTGTCATCCTGGTTATGTCCGTGTAATAAAACTAGCTATCCAAACTGCTAGCCAAGTGTGTGTGTGTGTGTGTGTGTGTGTGTGTGTGTGTGTGTGTGTGTGTGTGCGCAAGTTATGTCTGTGTGATATAACAGGCGGTACGCACAACTGCCATCCATCACCCACACACTGTCAGCAGGGGAGCAAAAGAGTACACACATATGCACACAAACACACACACACACACACACACACACACACACACACACACACACACACACACACACACACACAGCCTCAATGTGTGCTCCAGCTTGGCACATATTAGAGACAAATACACAAACACACACACGAAAACACACACACAGTTAGGAGAAAAAAAGTTCTCATCATTTCTCAAGAAATGTTCCTCCTCACAGTCTGATATTTTTGTGATATATCTAGACCAGCCACTGACTTCAGACTCTAAAGCCCTGAAGTTTGAATAATCAATAACAAAATGAATCCAACACTTGTCCCATTATGTGCATTGAATTAGTAATAAAGTGGCTTTTTGCTAAGAGAAGCTCTGGATCTCTGACATCAGTGTGAGTGCTATTATTTTTGTCATACTGAGCTGGCAATCCCAAAGATGAGGCCTGTTTTTGTTGAAATCAGTGGTGAGTGTTTACTTCCCATTCAGCCATATCATGATCATTTCCCTACTTTTAATTGGATACACCTTGTCACCTTTTGCTCGCACTGGCTGGTAATTTGCTGGAAGGGATATCTCTTAATTTTTGATGTTTGTTATTTCCTGTGATAAAACTTAGCAAGTGTGTCCTCAGAGAAGAAAAAATAAGATAGATAAATAAATAAATAAATAAATAAATAAATAGGTAACTAAATTAATATACATATCATGCCATGGCTGCCAAAACGTCTCTTGGTATCTCACAGAGCAGCCATTGTTAGCACTTTGTGGCTCTAATTAGACTCATGAGTTGTTGTTTTCTGGGAAGCAGACAGGCATGAAAACGCTGGAAAGGTAAAAGGCTCCCTTCATCACACTTTCACTCAGTGACAGGACATGCTGTGTTTGGACTTATCAAATGGCTTGTTGCCAATGTAAAGCAAACGGATGAAAAAAAAAAAACTTCTTAATGACTGTATATTGACAAAGCATGTCAGGAAGGGGTGATGTGGAAATGAAACATGCTAAATTGCACTGAACACTGAAATGTCAGGCTCATGTGCAGTTGTATCTGAAATGCTGGGAACAGTGTCAGACAAAAGTTGTGTCTAAACTGTGAGATATCATCATTATGTAGATCTTATTGATGAGGAAGAAGTAACTATACCTCTGTGGCATATGGAATCATCTCATCCTCTGAGAATCTTTATTTTATAGCAGGTCTTCAAGCAGTAAGAACATCATGCAAGAAACCGAGGAGCATCATACTTAAACTGAGAGCACTTGCTCCCAAACAGAAAACCACATTTCCCACTTGCACTTAAGTCTCATCATCTTTCATGATCTCCTATGCAATGTATCTCTACAAAAAAGATCTTCAGATAAAGGACAACTCATGTTACAGTGTCACAAAGTGGAATTTTACCCATAGACATATTAGTGAAGAGTATGGAGCCCGGGAGGTGCCGTGGAGAAAAAATAAACTAATTTGTTAAAACAATTTAATAATTTGTGCTCGAAATAACTCACTCTAGTATCATATGATATGTTTTGCCTCCTCCTCTCTTTTAGAGGGAAGCAAATGCCTTTGGTACACCTTCTTTAAACCTCTACAGAAGATGACGAAGAATATATTCATGAAGTGCTCCAGAACCCTGAAGCTGAGTCGTTATGAACTGAATGCCATTTTTTTTTATGGCGAACCAGTTATCTTATAAAATATGTTTAAGGGATCTGAGAGATAACACAAAACCCAAGTATATCCACATATCTCAATCCAAGATCAAAATAAAATCGTATTAAATCCAAGTGATCCATAGTGAGAGTGTGAAGGATGCACGCAAAACAACATGAATTACTCATTTGAGAGCAGGAATTATAAATCGTGTGCATCGTGTTCTTTTCCTCCATGACACCTCCCGGGCTCTGTAAAATAGCCATCTGTTATGACAACAAAAGTCATTTTCATATGGGGATTGTTGGGTTTTGGTTTTCTATAGTTTTAGGAGCCAAACGACAAAAAGGAAGAACACCAATCAAATTGCTGTTTTACTAACTCAAACATTAAATGATACAGCGCTGCAAACATACGCTAACATACAACACCAACAATGGAGGGTGTAGCAGAATATTATAAGAACAATTCATCAATTCAACAAAACAAAAATCCATCAATTTACATATTTACAAATCTAAAGAGACCGATACAGTGTTTAATTAACACTGTTGACTAAGCAGACGAAGTTCAAGGGTCAATAAAATCAAATATCAAAGTCTTGTCAACAGGTCCAACAAGTCCTACTTCTCACTGTTAAAAAGAGTTTGGTTTCTTGTTTCCAGCTCATTCATTCATTATTATGTCCATTTTTGAGCCAAGTAAACAAACTATGGGACATGGTTCAAATCCAAAAGCCCAAAATCACTTTAACCAATGGAAAATGCCACAGTTGTCCCCACAAAGCATCAATGTACCCTCCAGAAGCATATCAGCATGTTTGATACTGTCAGTATTTTTGTGTTTTTGTGTGTAATTTTTATTTATTTGTTGGCCATTGTACACGGTTGTTTTGGGAATATCTCTACAAAAAAAAGATCGATCTTTTGGTAAAGGACAAGACATGTTAGGGCGTCACAAAATGAAATTTTACCCATAAAAATATGAATGAAGAGAGACATCTGTTATGACAACAAATGTTCTTTTCAAATGTGAAATATGATTTTTGCTTATGACTTTATTTTGTGCATTATACCTACCACATTTCAAGAGTAGTGCCAATATTTCACTAATAAAATAACTCCTTAATCTTCCCTTTCCTGCACTAAAAACACACACCTCGGTGAAAATGTACCTTATTGCACTTGAAGTTGAAAGGTGTGCAGTACTGTGCCCTCGCTGAGGATGCGACTGGGCACTCTGACACCTGTCAGAGTTGGCTGTCTGACTTTTAGCCTTGCCTCAGCAACAGTCTTGTTTTAAATGAGCTCATTTGTGGCTACCTAGCTACACGGGGGTGGACTGTCAAGAGGCCATGGCATGGCGTCGGAACGCGGTGGTTTTCCTTAGCCAGCCTCAGCCTCATAGAGACACAAAACCACAATCGCACTCTTATTTGTCCTGTTCTCAAGTTCATCTTTAAATGTTTTAAGCTGTTGTTTAAATTCTGTCCCTGTTACTGCTTAATACATTTGCATTCACGTGGGCACCGCTGCTGCTGTGAACGATTTTGCTGGACATTTTAGTGTTTAATTGAAAAAACTAAAATTTGAAAAATATTACAGATGTATTCATCATCTGACCACTGATCATGGATTCTTCATGCAATAGTAATCAGTAGTCATGACAACAAATCTCTGATAGCCTGGATTCCAGCAGTGTGTCCTGGTGGAGTAATGATTGATGACAGGCTCTCATGCTTCTCTGTCTATCAGTGTTTCTTTGGTGTTTGATGTCTCAGCCGTGCCCCAGGTTCTTCCCCAAGCTCTCGCCTCTAGCAAATCATCTCATCGGCCGAGCTGGCTGAACTCAGGCCGAGGGGGGCGTGAAATAAGAAGCACCAGATACAATACAAGCCACTGGCCACAGAGATCATTGTCTTCTGGTGTTTCTTTAGAAATACCTAGAATATGTGATTAAACCAGCTGTGGGCAGAGAGGCAATGTGCTTAAGGGATCAGTGCATAGGGATGAGCCGCGGTCACTTGGGTGTTTGGAGGAAAACACAGCATGGTGAAGGTAAATGCTGGGATTACTTCATTGTTTTCCAAAAGAGAGTGTGCTCTTTAATCTTTCTTGCCTGGAGGATGGAGCGAGCGCTCATCTGCTGCCCTCTTGCTGCACACTACAAATCTGTGCATGAGCAACAGTAGCTAATAGAATAAAATATAACACCTTTTTTTATATAATGCAGTAGCTGTTGTTTTTCCTACCTCCTCCTGTAAAAGGAGTAATAAGTGAGTAGAAGTGTAGTAAGATTGTAAAACGTGTGCATCAGGTGGTCGTGACTAAGTGATATGTGTATCACCGCAGAAATACTTTTGGATACTTAACTTGAATCTACAGCCAAGACCTTGGTTGTGTCTAACATATATATATGTTCCTGTGCTTTCAGGCCAACAGACGTGAGAGCAGACAGACAGACAGCGCACTGAAAGAGTTGTGATTTGTTGAAGGTCAAGCTTTCTTGCCTTACAGCGAAGTCTTTGTCTGCGATTTCAATAGCCAAGTATTGACTTGACAACATGTGGTTTTCTATTCAGATGGAGACATGGATCATTTCTTTCCCGGGAGCTCTAAGTGGCCCTGGCCAAATGACAAGCAACAGCTTGGTTTATGAATAAACCCCAGTATTGTGCATGTGAGAATCTTTATTTCTAAACACACACTTGCTAACTCACTTGCTTCTTCTTCCCTTCGTTTCTTTATCTCTACCCCACACCTGCTTGATTTTCTTCTAGTATTTTATTTGTCAGTATCAAGATCTCCACTTTGTATATATATTTACCGACTACCACAAAACAATAACATACTTGACACTCAAAATATTAGCTTGCCGCTCTCACCATTTAGTTAATATAGGTGTATACTCTGGAGGGCCCTGAAATGGCAATAGACTTCAAAATGGCATGAAAGGCGAGTAGTCATCATAGGTGGAAATGCTCTTGTATGGCAATTGATCAGATTACTGTCATTTGTCATAATGCCAAGACTGACATTTCATCATCCATTAGGGACCATAAAATTATAGGGAAGCAGCCTCATGGAATTTAATTAAAAAACAACAAATACCACAATCCTTTATGCTTGGCTGAAGCTCACAGCATTTGCAGGAGACACAGAGTCGACAAAAGGGAGCTGTTTTGAAAAAGAAAACATTATTGGTCAAATTGCATTGCGCAAATAATTTTGTCTGTGTGTATGGAATATGGAATATATATATATATATATATGTGTGTGTAATGATAAACTAAATGTATTTATGCAGCTGAAATGGTTAGTTGATTAATCGATGGACAGGCAATTAATCAGCTAATCATTTTAGTCATCAAGCAAAAATACTTATTTACTGGTTCCAGCTTCTTAAATGTGAGGATTTGTTGCTTTTCTCTGATTTATATTATTGTAAATTTAATACTTTTGTACATTGGCTTGTTGTTCTGACAAAACAAGACATTTGAAGTTTTATCACTTGGGGGTCACTGGGCTCTGGGAACTTTTAATGGCCAATTTTTCACAGTTTTTTGACACTTGATATTCTATATTCGATATTTTAGGTTTTTCTTGCCAAGAAATCTCATGAAAAGAGCAAAACAAACAATTAATTGATCCCACTAACAAGTATTACCTGTGTAGCCAAAGCAACACAGGCGTTCATTGCTCAAAATTTATTTTTAAAAAGCACACATAAATGAGCCCTGAGTGCACTGAGTGACAGGTTTCTTCATTACAATGAAGACACACACACACACACACACACACACACACACACACACACACACACACACACACACACACTGTAGTTTATTTTGAGCCGTTCCCACATGCACCATCCTGCTGCTGGAAATACTCACTAAAGCACAAAATGTGTATTAATCCGCAGCTGAAAAATAAACAAATACACAATTTACTCCCATTTAAGTGACATTTGCTAAAAACTACAGTGCCCAGCTGTTGAGAGAAATAACTTTAAAAATGAAAGTATATGTATATGTATTGTGACTCAATTTTAAACATGTACATCTTCAGTATAGGAACCTAGGGGATTAAGGCTGAGTGCCACAGATGGTGTAAGGAAGTCAGAAAGCAGTGAGAGACAGACTTGTTGGTTTTGGTCTTTTCATGGGATTTGTTGACATGAAGACAAATATAGAAAAACACCAACATTATCTTTTGAACAATTAACTGATTAATGGTAAAAAAAAAAAAAAAAGGTCAATTAATTGATACTGAAAATAATCATTAGATTCAGCCCTAGTGTGCAGGATGATGTGTCTGCTGTCCAAACATTAGTCCTTTGCCGTTGTCCTTGTACAGTGTTTAGACTATCAGTATGCAGTGTGAAACTCTTCAAGTCATCAATATGTCTGTACACCAATGTCACCAAGACAAATCTGTCACTTATTTCCGCTTGGTGATTAAAGCACATCAATAAAGGCTAAGAAATGAGAAGACACTGTACACTCTATTGTGTATTAGTACAGTATGTGTGTGTTTGACACCTCCACAGCAGATTTCTCCTTTTTGGATGAGCACCCACACCTTCTTAGTGTTTTATTACTTTGAGTTTGGTGTGGGAACTTAGCCACGTAGCCACGATCAGCGTGTAATTCACACATTTGACACCTCTGACACATTCACGACAAAGAACAATGATCATTGTTCTGACGTGAGGCAAGAGCAAACTCCACTCTAGTCAACCTGCAACGTGCTTGCCGGGTTACACTGCAGCACTACAGATATGATTGTTGACCTTTGGCTCTCTTAACCCCGCCACAGCAAACACTTGAACAAGAGAGCGGAAGAAAGTTTCACAGGAAGATTACATAAAATCCTTTTTTCTTCCGTCTTGCTTTTTGTTTGGCTCCAGTCGAGAGAGTGGACTCACCTCTGTGTGTGCGCGCTATTAAACTAGCAGAGATATTGGCGTTTTGAGCCTGGCCATTCAATGAATCTCAGCATCAGCCGATGAGTGCTAAAAAACAAACAAGACCGAGCTGCAGCCTTCGTGCCCTCTTGTCCCTTTGGCTCACACTGACCTCTACTCAGACCTGAGTGCTGAGAGGTAACCCACTAATCCAGCTGACCATAATGCTTTCAATCAGCCCTCTCACTCAGTCTTTCTACTAATTTTGGCTACCCATCCCTCCCCCTCGTCGATCCCTCCCCTCCCTTTCTCTCTAACTCTCTCCATTTCTTTACTTGGCTCCTTCTCTCCTGCAATCACTCCCACTTAAACCCAGTACGCAGGGGGCCTGACCGAGCGGATTGATTTCCAGTAAGGCGGTGTCTGGAGCGCATTCTGGAGCTTTCCGGATGCGTTCATCCTCCTTTATTGCACTCTAATCTCAAGGGGCGACCGTGTCTGCTCCTTAGGCTTTGCTGTAGACGCACGCACACACACAAAATACATAAAAGCTTACACACAGAAACACACAAACACACACACACATCCACATGGAGCCCACAGTACAGTAATTTCAGTATTTGGCTCTTCCCTCCAAAGGCTCCTGCTTAATAGCTAAGCATTGTTATTGCCTTCTTTGTCTTAATGAATTTTATTGGCCTTTTGCAGTCGAGTCAGTCTTATTGAAGAATAAATAGGCATTTCATTTATAGCAATAAATGATACCTATATCAGTATTAGTGCTCCAATACAGGAGGCTCATACTCTGGTTGCACATATTGGGTGACCAAAGTGTGGTAGAGAAGATACAGTCTCCTCTGACCCATGCACTGCATTCATGAACCCTCACCCCTCAGTCCCCTGGTACTCCGTCCACGCTGCCCACCAGCTGCCAAGGGGCAGAGTATCCCTCGCAGTGAAAACCCCTCGCCCTCTCCCAGTGCAGGCGCCCAACAAGTCATGCCCAATTAATGCCGGGGTCAAAGTTTTAATACACTAGCCAAACATAGTTGCTATTCAGTCCGGTATGCCGAGACCAGGACCCAGGATAATGAGTTTTCTTTACACCTGGTGATTACACCGAGCAGCCAACCAGAAACAAAAAAGATCAGGACGGCAGGATATGCCCACTGATGGGCCTATTGCTTAGATCGACCCTCACAGCTTCATTCTATTCTTAGCCACGTTCTGCCTGCCATTTCCTCCAGGGTCAGGGTTTTGGGGGAGTATCACAGAAGTCCTGAGGTTTTTTTATACACACTGAACAACAATTACCAAGACAGCTAAAAAAAGGAGGGTTTCAACTAAACCTTTGTTTTCATTATTGAATAAACTGTTGATTACTTTTCAGATTATTTGATGAATCGTTTAATCAATGTCAAAAAATGTTCCCAAAGCCCAAGATGATGTCTTCAAATTGCTCATTTTGGCTGACCAAAAGTCCAAAACATTGACAGCCATGAGCTGAAACTAACAATTATTTTCGTTGTCCATTAATCTTACCATTATTTTCTCGATTAATAGTTTCATTGTTTGATGTATTAAAAGTCAGAAAATAGTGAAAAATGGCTGGTGGTATCCCAGAGCCCAATGTGAAGTCTTCAAATGCCTGGTCTTGTCCAACCAACAGTCTAAATCCCAAAAATATTCAATTTACAAGGCAAAGCAAGTATATTTTTATAGCCGAACAAGGCAATAAAAGTGCTTTACAGAAGACATAAAAAGGCACACAATTAATATTAAAATGAACCTGCAAATAGTTTCTTAATCAGCGGATTAACCTACTAAACATTTGGTCTAAAAAACATCTGAAAATAATGAAAAATGCCCAGAGCCCAAGTTAACATATTCATATTGCTTGTTTTGTCCGACCAACAGTCCAAAACGCAAAGATAATCAAAGAAGCAGTAAATGTTTCGCACTATCACCTTATAAATCACTTAAACAATGAATAGATTCTCAAAATGATTATTTTTTTTGTTGATTGAATAATTGATTAATTGGCTCATGATTTTTAGCACTAAGATAGTTGCTTTGAAACTCTTTTGCAACATTTATCTGATCATAACTATATAATATAAATAAATAATATAAATAAATTGTGACATTTCTTTTAAAATTTCCTTCAATAATTACAACAAGGCGATTTTTACTGACAAAAGCTACACGTGTAAAAACAAACTTTTTTTGTGCTGCTGACTAAAGCCAAAACCTGGGAGACAAACTTCTTGTTAGGATTCCAAACACATTGTGAAGAGGCTCTCATCTATTGTCGTTGTGTCTGATCCTGCGCACCACGGTTGAGTGAAAATGCTGGCAGTGTGACACGGGCTGATGGGGTGCCGGGCCCCGGCAGCTCAATAATGATGAGAGAGATGTATGACAGCCACTCACATGAGAGTGTCAGCCTATTTGTCTTTCTGTCTCCACAAAAAGATGGATGACCCTTCAACCCCGCGCCGGTGGAAATATTCACAGCGCTGCCATGTCTTAGGAAGCATATCATCATCCCCCCACCCTCATGCCAGTCACCCTTCAAGACTTCACCACTTGCTTAGACTGGTTTTGACATTTGCTGTGGTTTTAACCAGTCTATGAGTTACTGGCATTCACTGGATAGTGATTCATCATGTTGGAATGGGCGAACCTAAACATAGTGAAGACTTGTGATTATTACTGACTGAAGTTATTGTTTAACGAAATCATTAAATTTGACACTGTATATTTCAATTCATTTTTTATTATATTTATGATATGGATTGGTTGAACATAAAAAAGCCATTTAATATTTTATACTTTGCCTGCTGTGGCTGGAAACAGGGTTCATGAGAGTTGTGAGAATGAACCAAAACCATTAAGTTACAAGCTGCAAAACAAAACAAAGAGCTGAAAGCACCAGCTGCTGACCTATTGTTTATATAAAAATGTATTGATAAGTGCTGTCAACTTCACTAGTATTTAGTTTTAGTATATTGAGACACCTGCCTTAACGTTAGCCAGACAAGATGGAGGCCAGCCTAATTGTGTGCCATCCAAACCCTCCTGCACAGCAGTGGAGTAAGTAAGTTAGCCATGGGTCAGTCTTAGCTTACAGTACCACCATCAAATACACCCTGAACTACTAAGCTAGCAGAACATTTTAACCTCTGCCAGGAAGGTTTGAGAAACTTTGTTTTCTGAAGTGTAGAATACTACATGGATCCTTGTGGTGACTAAATAAAAGAAGTTATAGAAAATGTTCACAGCAGCTTTCAATTACTTGAAAAAACAATAGAAAAACACATTGAATGAAATAATAAAAAGCTCAATTTACTATAAAAGCTTTTTAAATGTAGTTTTACTGATGAGTTTATATATTTAGTAATGTAACTCTTTCATAAATAATATAATTATAATAAATTATAATATAATTATTAACTGACAAGTTAAATTAACATTTCATTATTTTTAGTAACATCATGACATAAAAATGTGCATGCAAATTTAATTCACCACTCTCTATTTTGCTTTATACATCTTCCGCTAATCAGTAACAATTAATTACTGACCAAGAATATTGAGACACACACACACACACACACACACACACACACACACACACACACACACACACGAGTCTCTGGGGAGCAGCAGAGGTCAGTCACAGATGGGACACAGAGGACCAGGGCAGGGGGCAGGCCGGAAGATTGGAGGAAATAATTATCTCCATACATTTCAGTGCCTCATTTCCCTCGGGGGAATGCATCACTGATGTTCCCAGCCTTCATCACATCAGCTGTATAGTCTTTCTGCAGCCGCGGGCAATCTTGTTCAAGTGAAATTCACCCTCATTTTAAAAAAAAGGACAAACTCACTCCTTCTCAACTTTTCACATGTGCAGCTTTTGTCACTACAAGCCTAAAACTCTGAGTCAGTCGTGTGATCGACTTCAAGGACTTGCAGCACACTGTTTGGTTCAGACTCCTTTGATGGTGCATTACACTCTGATGACTCCCACGGTTACCTTGGTAACAGCAGATTGTGCTGGGGAGTTCAGAGAAGGTGCGAATTGAGTTCGTTAATGCAACAGTTGTTAATGAGAAAATAAGTATGTGTGGATGGGTTTCCTGGTGAGATCTCTGGAGCCTTGGCATGCCATCATGGCATCAGGTACATCATATTCCATATGCTTATTTTATGATGGCACTGACTGAGCTTTTCCATGTAATTCATTCAACAGTGTGTAGTATTTTCATTGCTAGATTTACTGAAGACATACTCTTTCCTTTCTGTTACCGTGTGCTTTGGTTAGAATTAAACACTCATTAATCTTTAAAAAAAAAAAAAAAAAAAGTACCCATCCAATTTGCATTTTAAAAAGGATGAACTATGGCACCAAGACTTTCAGCACCAAGGCCATTTAATGCCCCCTAAGATTCACAATCCACTACATCATGCACACCTTAATCCCTTAACACTAACCCTCACAAAGAGCTATGCAAAGAAATACTAGTACTTTAAATTCTTGCACAAATCAATAAAAAGAATAATTTTTATACAGGTGTGGATGATGTCCAATTTATCCCCGAGATATGTTTATGGTCAAACTAGCTATTTTGTTATTAAATTCTATGAAATTAAATCTTGTTATTGGATGACAATCCATTGCGTTTGACTTTTGTGGGTGAATTATTTAGACCACTGTGGCCTTGAAAAGATTTAGGTTTGGCTGTGAGACACTAGCTTGCAGAAACACCTTTCTTAATTTTTACAGCTTGCCAGTCTCTCTCTATATATATCAAACTGTATAATGATGTCCCCATCCTTAATTTCAAACCGCTTCTGACTGTTGCTTTTGTTATCAATTTCTTGGACTTTGAACTGAATATTTAACTATACAGAAATTATATTCAAAGCAAATGAAAACAGTAACAAAAACTGACTAAAATCTTGATGTTTAGTTTACATAACAGCAGGTAACAGCAACCTCAGTGCAGTGCTTTGAATGTTGCTGTATTTTGTTGTGGTGGTGGTGAAATGTTTTGCGGAGCCACTCCACCATTCTCACAGTGACAGCTTGATGGATGTTGTTTTACGACTGAATGGGATTTGTTTTACAGTCTACTACATGCGCTGTCATTGTGCTTGGAATAAGACGTAAAGTTGTGGGCACTGCGGACCACTATCATCCAGATCAAGCTTAGACCAACAAGGACAATTAGCTTATTTTTTACATTTCATTGTTGATGTTGCGTTTGCAGGACTTTCTATTTTACTATGCTATACTATTAAGGAACTGGAGGCAGAAAGACTGCAAATCAAACTCCGAGCAAAAAGCCTGTATACAAACAAATTCTTCAAGCTCTTATGGCCAACTTCTTCCTGAAAAAGTCTTGTATTATACATACTATAAATGCGAGTAATCAGTGTAATCAAGTATGATGACAAACTAGACTTATTGGCAGTGAGTAGCTAATGTTCGTATCAGTGATTTCTCACAATATATTTCACCTTTGGGGATCTTTAAAAAGGACCAGTGAAACAAATCATTTTGAGAAGTTAGCTGTAGATCTAACATTTAGACAATAAAAATGGGGAAAATGGACCACTGGTGGCATCTGGGTTTAAGACACTGCCCATTAAATTGCAGCATCTCCCGTTTGAGTCCAGCTGGGGACCTTTGTTGTATGTCGCACCCACTGTAAGTCATATTTTTATTACTATATTAGGAGGGTTTTAGGCTACCATGCTGCTTTGAAATGTCCACTTGCTTGCTCACAGCAGAAATTCAAAAGGAAGTGACACGGAGTGACACATCGAACAGAGCGATAGATCTGCTCTGTAATATGCACCTATGCACGTGAAAGTAAACAACTATAATTTCTTAATGCTCTTAGTGATAATGAATCTTGTATTTCCAGCAACGAAGTGATGATATGCTTGAATAATGCCGCCACATAATGAATCAAAGCAACAAACACCAACCAACAAACTAAATTTCTTGTGTGACAGAGCTGAACAAGGACTTTCCTTCACATATGAAACCAAGAGTTTTTTGGTACAGGTAACAGCAGCTTCTCACAAATGAATCTGAAAGCAGCTTGTGACTTTCTGATGGGTGACTAGGTGTCCACAGGCTTCCTATCACCTGCATCTCCACTCTAAGTGTTGCTCAGCAGCTAATCTACTTGTGAGGGAACCTTGGGCCTCTCTTCAGGCTGAACGTTGAAGCTCTTGCTAACAGCGAGTGACAAGACATCTATCAGCCTGCAGCCAACGTTGTCTCATTTCTAAAGCCCGATTGATTTTTTTCCTACTATTCCCCCCCCCCTTTTCTCTAAAAAGATAAATAGATACAGTGGTGTGAAAAAGTAATTGCCCCCTAGACCTAATAACTGGTCATGCCACCCTTGGCGGCAACAACTGCAATCAAGCGTTTGCGATAACTGGCAATGAGTCTTTTACATCGCTGTGGAGGAATTTTGGCCCACTCTTCTTTGCAGAATTGTTTTAATTCAGCCACATTGGGGGGTTTTTGAGCATGAACGGCCTGTTTAAGGTCATGCCACAGCATCCCAATTGGATTTAAGTCCGGACTTTGACTAGGCCACTCCAAAACCTTCATTTTGGTTTTTTTAAGCCATTCAGAGGTGGACTTGCTGGTGTGTTTCGGATCATTGTCCTGCTGCATAACCCAAGTGCGCTTGAGCTTGAGGTCTCGAACTGATGGCCGGACATTCTCCTTCAGGATCTTCTGGTAGAGAGCAGAATTCATGGTTCCATCAATTACAGCAAGTCATCTAGGTCCTGAAGCAGCAAAGCAGCCCCAGACCATCACACTACCACCACCATGTTTTACTGTTGGTATGATGTTCTTTTTATGAAATGCTGTGTTAGTTTTACGCCAGCTGTAACGGGACGCAGACTTTCCAAAAAGTTCAACTTTTGCCTCATCAGTCCACAGAATATTTTCCCAAAAGTCTTGGGGATCATCAAGATGTTTTTTGGCAAATGTGAGACGAGCCTTTGTGTTCATTTTGGTCAGCAGTGGTTTTCACCTTGGAACTCTCCCATGGATGCCATTTTTGCCCAGTCTCTTTCTTATTGTTGAATCATGGACACTGACCTTAACTGAGGCAAGTGAGGCCTGCAGTTCTTTAGATGTTGTTCTTGGTTCTTTTGTGACCTCCTGGATGAGTCGTCGATGCGCTCTTGGAGTAATTTTGGTAGGCCGGCCACTCCTGAGAAGGTTCACCACTGTTCCAAGTTTTCTCCATTTGTGGATAATGGCTCTCACCGTGGTTCGCTGGAGTCCCACAGCCTTAGAAATGGCTTTGTAACCCTTTCCAGACTGATAGATGTCAATTACTTTGTTTCTCATTTGTTCTTGAATTTCTTTAGACCTCGACATGATGTGTTGCTTTTTGAGATCTTTCAGCCTACTTCATTTTGTCAGACAGGTTCTATTTAAGTGATTTCTTGATTCAACAGGTCTGGCAGTAATCAGGCCTGGGTGTGGCTAGTGAAATTGAACTCAGCTTTCCAAAAAATGTGGTTAGTCACAGTTAATTCATGATTTAACAAGGGGGGGGCAATTACTTTTTCCACATAGGGCCAGGTAGGTTTGGATAGCTTTTTTCCCTTAATAAAATGAAATCATCATTTAAAAACTGCATTTTGTATTTACTCGGATTATCTTTGTCTAATATTAAAATTTGTTTGATGATCTGAAACATTTAAGTGTGACAAATATGCAAAAATATAAGAAATCAGGAAGGGGGCAAATACTTTTTCACACCACTGTAAATGTCAGGTGAGGAACCCAATCTCCCACCCAAGTGTTTGATCACAGGCTAACTGGGCAATTCAATAAAAGATTTTGCCCCAGCTGGAGTCTTGCCAGGCTTTTGTATTAAAATGCAGTCCCTCTGAGTCACAGGTATTTCTGTCGTTGTTGCTCCAATATCTCACATCTCCACAGCTCATACAGCTAAACCAACCCTGCTGGAAGATGTGAAACTATTGTTGGCAGCACTGTTGGCAACCCGAAAGACATCACTAATCACCGACTCAACAGAAAATTCATTTTACATTAAGATTTACCAGCCTTATTGAATGGATCGTCACTCGTCAGAAGGTAGGCAAACACAGAAATAATTGGTTAGGTTGGTTTAATAAAGTTTCTAAAAGTACAGCTTGAATGTGCTTTCACACTCTGGGGAAATATTCTCTCATTACACCGGGTGTGGGGGAGGAGGGAAGCAGCAATAAGGTAGATTTCATCCGAGGCTCAGGAGAAAATGAAACCTTCCGGTGACAGTAGAGCATGTAATGTTTTCATCTGGTTCCACCCATGGATGAAAATTAAACGAAAACTACTGTTGATACCGCTAGATAAGTTGGGAATTTGACTGTGACCGTTTCAGAGATCAGAGCTGATGAGGTGTATTGCCGAGTAATCCTGACTGGAGAAGGGAAGGACATTATACTCCTGTTGAGCCAAGACGCAGAAAAGACAAGAACAGGTGAAATAATGACAAGATATCAGCGCAATAGAAGGAGAGTTAAACAGTGATATTTCCAGAAATATTCTTTCAGAAGACCTAAAACATCACTGTCACAATATTTGAGCATTAACCAAATGCACTTTGGACATACTGAGAGCTTTGACGTCAGCTAGAGCTGCAACGATTGGTCAATTCATCCTTTAGTCAATCAACAGAAAATTAATCAGCACCTTTTTTATAATTGTTTTAGTCATTTATTTATGAATATCTTTAGCTTTATGACTGTTGGTTGGACAAAACAAGACATTTAAAGACGTCACCCTGGGATGGGGGAAATAATAACAGGCATTTTTTGCCATTTGTTTTACATTTAATAGACAAAACGATTAATCGACTAATCAAGAAAATAATCAGCAGATTAATCCATAATGAAAATAATAGTATGTTGCAGCCCTAAAGTCAGCCATTTCCAATTCAAAAGAGACTGACAAGGTAGTAAATATAAGTTATTTTTCTTATATCTTTTGAAGTAAAAACTGGCAGTTACAGATCAGGAAAGAAACAGCATCTTCCTCAGACTGCAGTGGTTGAGTAGCACTTATATCTCAAGTAATATCTACTTCTAACACTTTTTTACTGCCAAACAGATTAATGGACTTGAAGCTGCACTGTGGTTTCTTGTGCACCAATTACGGGAAATAGATAATTGATTTAGGTTTGAAACACCCTGGAGGAGAAATCAATTTCACACACACATCTTCAATAAAATGGAACGTCAGATTAATATTTTTTCACCTTTTCAAAATGTCCTCTCTCAGTCCATACCCATTAGAATAATTTTATTCTGGCATACGCAGATCAAACCAGTCCAAGGCATCATCACATGGCTTCCACTGGCTCCCAATGTATCAAACTGATCTAACTGAAAGGCTTTTTTTGACATATTTTGCATATCAATATAGGCGCCCTCAAATTGAAATCCCTTTCTATTTTAGGAGATTGCTTTTTGATGGCGTTTCATTACAGGGATGTTGGCTATGGGTCAAATGAAAATGTCATCCCAGGCTCAGCAGAGGCTGGTCAGGGGGAGTCCTCTCCGACACAGACAAACCTCCCTCTGCAGTTTAACCTCCTTCGCCTGTGAGATGATGAATCATAGAACCCAGCGGAGAGGGCGCATGGTGACGGGAGGGTGAATGAGCGTTTGACGAGGTGCCAGTCAGCCCGTTTGTGACAACCTTACACGCTTCCTACGGTGTTACTCACCAGCCATAATCACTTTAAGTCAGAGAGTTACGCTCAGGCTTGTCACACTTGCTTCTGTACAAGTTGCCTGCAATAAATAGAGAAAAACTGAAATGACACATTGCCAAAAATCAATTGATCAATTAATCATTTAAACCTCACTGGCCAGTCACTGGTGGGTCAGTAATTACAAATAATGCCTGACCAAATACTGAATTTGCGAATGATACTGCTAGATATTTGAAAGTTTAAAAAATAATATGTCAGCCGGCATAACATGAAACATTTTTGATATGGATCCCTTAAATGTATTTTTTAAAGAGCTGTGACTAAAATATGTACCAAGTGTGACACTTGGTGGCTTTTTGGCTTAAATCTTAGAGACTCAATTTAAATATTTTATAAAAGGTGTTTTTCTCCAATTTTGTGTTTTTATTACTTTAAGTATTCATGCCATCAGTGTTGTTGTTGCAGTGTGTGTATGTTTTAATGTTTTAATAAAGTACCAGTTGGGCCAAACAAAGTTGCATTCCATTTTATTCTATTCTAAAATTAAACTTGTCAGCGCTCTCTGGTGGACAAACTATGTAACGGAGACAGTTTTTCTAAACTTCCTCAAATGTCAGCTGACACACAACCCAGTACCAATACGTGCAATAAGCTAATATTGACAGATGTATTGGCTAGATCCAGATGATTTCTCTCTAATTACAAACTCATGTTGTGCAGCCAAACATTTGTAAAACCCATAGAGGGTTACTCTTAATAGTAGTCCCAAAGTTTACAAAGATACCAGATCAGGTTGAAGGCTGAATTGGGGAAAATGTTTAAAAAATGAAGTCCAAGACATCCACAATATTTCCATTTCATGGAATGGTACAGCCATAAAAAAAAAACATGGAGTCTTGTTTGGGTTTGAATATTTGTAATGTTGAAAAGATAAGTTAATTAATCGATTAGTCCAGTGACAGAAAATGAATCGCCAGCTATTTTGACAATCAATTAATCATCATTTTTAAAGCAAATAAACCAGAATTTGCTGGTTCCACATTCTGAAATGTAATGGTTTGCTATTTCCTGTCATTATAAATTGAATATCTTTATGATATCATTTTGGAGTGTTGGCCGAACAAAAGAAGCAATTTGAAGACGTCACCTTGGCTTATTGATAGGCATTTTTAGCTTAGTCATTTAATTGAGTAAATGATTAATCAATTAAAAAAATAGCTTAAATAAAGAGCTGGAACAAGATGATAAAAAAATATATCGTAGTGACACTCATCATACAAGAGTGGAATAGGATGTTTTTTCCAGGGGGAAGAGGGGGGAAACTGAAGGATAAGAGGTTAAAACATACCAGTATCAAGCAAAATGCCATGACATTTGCTGGTTGCAACTTCTAAAGTGCGAAGATTTGCTCCTCTTCTCTTTTCTATCTTTGTAAATTGAATATCTTCGGGTTTCGGACTGTTGGTCAGACAAAACAAGCTATTTGAAGATGTCACCTTGGGCTTTGAGAAATTGTGAGGGCCCATTTTTCACTATTTTGTGACATTTTATAGATGATCGATGAATGAATTGTTAGTTGCAGAACAAAACAACTTGTATGCATGTTATTTTGTCGGTCTGTCAGAGTTTGTTTCTGCTTCTCTCTCCATTATATACTTTCTGAAACGTTGTGCTTATAAACTCCTTTCGCACTTGGTGGCATTGAGTGTTTTAATTAGGTGGAATTCGCTGAATACAGACACAAAACACTGTGAGGTGGACTCACTCTTTCTCAATAGACCCCTATATACAAAAATCAGCTTTTCATGTCTCTTGAGCTTCACATTAGCGGCATCCGAGTCAAGGTTAAGAATCAGAACATTTCAGTAATTTCACCTGTCTCCGTGGTAACGCTTTTGCTATCACCTCAGCATACGCAGCTCCCAACAGCCATCCTGCTCAGTGCCAATGTCTGCAGCCTCCACGATACAATAGAGGCATTCCACAGCCAAATGCGGCATTCAGACACACTTTATCAGAAAAAAAACAAAACAAAAAAAACAAAGTTTGTATATTTGCTTGATGAGTCATTGCTTTGCCGTGTTTCTGTCATGATGGGCAGGAGGTCACAGGCAGCGATGTTGAATGAGAGAGCTAAAAGAGCCTGGTCTACTGCAGTAGAGGTTCAATCTGCGGGGGGAAAGTCAAGCCGTAACGAGCAACCTGTGGCGTCGTGGTGCATGAGTCTGCTTCTGGAGAGTCAATTTAGTAATGAGGTTTTATTCAAACAGAAGCTGTGTCAGGACATCAGCCCCTTCGTGCGGATAAATATCTTTCTGTCTGAATCTATAAACTATGTTTGTGTATTTTGTATTCGTACCCTAATGATGAGCAGTCCTGGAAATGAGACAGAGAAGTGGGGGCGTAATGAAGAGGGAGCAAGGTGGGGGCAGGAGTATACTGTGTGTGTGCGGGGGTGGGTGGCATTCAAAAGAGGAAGCATGCAGTTGTTCCAATCACTGATTAATTAGATCATCATTCTCTCATACTTCTCATCTTCCCTGTCTGTGCAGGTTCATCTAGTATTTCTGTAGCTGGGGTCAGCTGGTGGCTCGGTGCTAGTGTGCTAATGCAGAGGAGGCATTAACCCCAATCTCTCTGGATGAGAGACCGCTTGGCGAGCATCCGTCCCCGGAGACTGGTGGCATGCTTCTGTCTGCCTGCCAATCTTATTTCCCGGATAGCTTGGACACTTATTTCATTTTGGCCTGTTTCACAGCCCCATATTGATTTTTGAAACATCATGTTGGTGTGAGGATGAAGGGCCCTCTTTTGAACACAGGGTTCTGTAACGAGCTTGTTGTTTGCTTTTCTTCCTCTGTGGTCAAAGAAATTTCTTTGTGATCATGTGGTTAAAGGAAATTAATAATAAAATCAGACATATGGTTTTAAATTTGAGTCTCTTCACTCTTCAGTTTCTTTTTGCTTTACTCCTATGTTCCTTTTCTGTGCTTTCAAACTCTTTTATCTCTATTTGTCTAACCTTTCTCTTCCTCTGCCTTTATTTCCCCTGTTGCTTTTCATACCTCATGTGCTTGCGCTGTCTGGCTTTGTGTGTTGAAACCATTGGATATGAGACGGCGGGCTGGGTATCGGAGACGACGCTGTCTGTCTGACAGTCCCTGTGGTACATTAGCCGTCCCTTACCATGTATTATTGATTCCCTCTCTCTAATCACTGTCTCCAGTGTTACAGATGAGCCTTTATTGCCAGCAGCGCCTGCACTCTGAGGAGTTTCTGGCAGCCAAAGTCTTGGCTGAGGCACAACTCTGAAAGATACTGCGGTTTTCAGCAACAACAACATCAACAACAGGTGAGGTATCCTGCACTCATGTCTAACACTTAACATCAAAGTGAAATTCTGGTATTTTTCAACCTGGGTCATATTCTCATTATAGTGGCCATTTTGACTAATGGATCAATGTGTCTCTCCAACAGAGGAGGCAAAACAATGTATATCACGGCAAGAGGAGCGAGTCTCCTAAAGCTTTCCAAATGGGTTCGTCTCCGAGTCCGACCGAAAGTAAAGAAAAGTAGCCCCCTGGATTAGCTCTGTTATCGAACAGTATGGGGATCTTCTTCTGGGACAACCAATAGCTTTCCTTTAAGAAAACCGTGTCAATATGCATTTCATCCAAGAGTCCGGCCCTCGTTATGAGCTAAATTTAAAAGGTTAATAGCCAATGTACTGAACAAGTTTCAGAAGTAAAATATCTCAGTGTCATAATAGATTAAATTTGAGAAACATGTTCAAAAGGGGAGCAAAGTTGCTAAAAGCAAAGTCACACATACATTAAGAGAGATTGTTTACCAGTCCGACTTTTTCTCTTCCAATACTGACTCCAATATCTCAACTATCTGTTGAATGATACAGAATAATGATCCCATACCAGAAAGGTGTCTCACCTCTCAATATAATACAGTCCAGTTCAACGCCAAACTACAACCCCAATAATAAACATAAATTAATACTATAATCAAAACTGAACATTATCAATTTTGCAAAGGTAGAATTTATGGCTGAGCTGTCGTATTGGATTGCATTAGATTTTACAGGTGCAGCTGGTAAAGTGGCCATTAAGTATGTAAACCACACTGCTCACAGGGTTAATTTTTTGGTAAGGTAACATGAAGCCAGAGATTGTTGTGAGACGAAAAACTGAGTTGGCTGCCTGCTGTTTTCTGAATGATTGTAGCCGATAGCGGAAACAATTACTCTTTTAATGAAACTGACGACGAAACACATCATTGCGGATCCAAGATCAGCTTAACAAGGTCTGTGTATTGGTGCCGATATACTGTTCCGACGGATTGGAGCATCTCTAAGTAGTGATACAGTGAAGCTTGACCAAAGACACAGCTGTAATGAAGCCATGATAGCCATATGAAGGCCCTGTGTGTTATATTTGGCTGTGCATTTGACAGGGATAAAACGGATGTAGGCAGAGCTGTGAGATAAAGCCCAGATTTTCTCTGCCCTTTCAACTATTCAGTCAGCGTTTGTTCTGCGATCTGAGAGACAGATTCCACACAGCGGGAAATCAATTACATTCGCACCAATATGGATCAGAGACCACTGGTGATCTGCATGTCTCCCCTCTTCTTCTCTTCACTCTGTGTCTTGCTGAAGAACAGAGAATTCTTAGTCTTTTTGACAGAGATGACTACTTTTGTGTGAATCTCTGCTGGGTGCTTTGGCACAGAGTGAAACACTGCACACGACGGGGGTGTGCTGCACGTGGGAAGAAGAGGGAATGTGTACAGTGGAGGGAGTGGGGATTTACAAAGTGGGTAAATTAAAAATTGCAGGCCCCTTCTGATGTCATGCTGACATCATCACCGCCAGCCCCACATGCCATACACTCAACACAAAAAAAAAACATTTACATCACTCTGAGTCATACTGCAGCATAAAGTTGTAGATCAATACTCTTTTGATTTCACTAGAAAGAATGACAAATGTGTATCTGTAAATCACATTAACCATTTATCAACCTATTAACCTTAATATTCATATAAAGCTTCATATTTAAACAGCAATTACGCACTAAAAGAATTCACACAAAAAATATTAATCTGACGTTCCATTTTATTGAAGATGTGTGTGTGAAATTGATTTCTCCTCCAGGGTGTTTCAAGGTGAAATAAAACTTGAGAAAGTGCGTCAGATTTTTTGGAAACATGTACCCTTCTCCAACAAATGCTGTGGCATTCAAGCCAAAACTCAGGGTTACTTCTTTCCTCACACTTTTACACAAAGCACAGACGGAGAAGTGTTTGTTCACTCTGAACAACAAAAGGACCAAGTCTGAAAGAGGGTTACATCACTTACATCTGATTCAGAGTAGTCCTTGACTAAGTTACGCTAGAACAGAGGCATGCGACTGACTGACTGACAGACAGACAGAGGAGTGAATAGAAAGATAAAGAAATATAAAAATGAAATGAAAGGAGAAAATCTGAAGGATGAAATGTGGAAGGTTGAGGTCGACTAATGAAGTGCCTCTCTGATTGATGAAAACTCATTGAGAAGTTGAAGAAATGTCTAAAAGGCATTACATGTATTAATGTGAGAGGAGGAGAGCGTCACCTCTCACCTCTTAAGAGTGCTAGAGTAATAGCTGTTTTGTTCATCTTTTGTCCATCTCCAATCCACAGTAAGGATGTTTCTTACCAAACACAGGGTTATGAAAGGTGTCTTTTTCTAATCTATCTTACTACAGTACTGACATGTCTATAAGTATATTAAAAGAGCTATTGATCCTCCTGTACATACTGGACCTAAAATGATCCCTTTTTCGCATCACTACTATAGAAGATCAAGTGGGTATCGTACATAATTTAAGTCTTTTCAGTATTAAATCCCCTCTTTGAGTTTCCTCATACAGTGCTTCCTTGCTGAGCTGCAGCAGAGGGACAGCAGGGCAGCAACTAAATATTATTTTCATTATTGATCGTAAGATAGTGAAAAATGCCGATCACAATTATGTAAAGCCCAAGGTGAAGGCATTAAATTACATCCTTTGTTCGACCAACAGTCGCAGAAGACAAAAACAGCAAGTTGTCACAATTTAGAAGCTGGAATCAGGAAATGTTTGAAAAGTTTGCTTGAAAAATGACAGTCATGATTAAATGATGATCAAAATAGCTGTCAGTCACCACATTCAGTGTCCGGGTCGAGCTCATCAGAAGCTCATCCTTCCATCACCACCAGTGTCTAGACTCTATCAGGGGGTATCCTACACTACTCATGGCTTCACTACCTCCCTTAAAATACAACAATGTCACAATCGCCAAAGACCCTTCACATTTCTCATCTTTATTACGCACATGTGAATAAATATTTGCTCACTCATACTGAAGTCTCTCCTGATTTAAATATAAATACTAAATACTTCTAGATGTCTGAGAATATGTCTATATACATACTGAGAGCAAAAGGTATTGACACTGTATGAGATGGACAGATCTCTAAATACAGTTTTGTCAGACAGCCAATTATTTTGACAATCAATTAATCGTTCGAGTCATTTTTCAAGCAGAAATGCCAAACATTTGCTGGTTCCAGCTTCTCAAATGTGAGGATTCGCTGCTTTTCTTTGTCTTCTGTAACATCATTACAGGGTGCTTTTTTTCCACTATTTCTTTTACATTTTATAGATTTAACGATTAATCAAGAAAATAATCAGCAGATTAATCAATAATAAAAAGAATTGTTCATGTATTTTACTGAAGTTTAGTGATGTAATAGATTCAATATGTTCTTGTAGGATATTTGCTCTACATTTAGAAGTATTGGCACATTTTAATGCAGATCACAACCACCTAAGTGATTCAATTCAATTCAGTTTTATTTATATAGCGCCAAATCATAACAAAGTTATCTCAGGGCACTTTTTCGAGTAGAGCAGGTCTAGACCGACTCTTTATATTTACAGAGACCCAACAATTCCCACCATGAGCAAGCACTAGGCGACAGTGGCAAGGAAAAACTTGCCACTGTGATGTGTGCGTGTATTATTTGTTCAGCTCTGTGGTGTTTACTTGACAATGCCTAATGAAGATCTGTGTTAAATACAAACAATGCTCTGTTAGAATTAAATCTATTGGGAGCTACCAGTACAGTGTGCGGGATCTGCGTTCAGCAGCCGTCATGTAGCCATTCCACAACAAAGCACCGGAGTTGGATGAATCGAAACCCAACAAACCACCTGATACGCAGCAGCAGGCAAAGACACGTCAGCTATGCATCAGATTATTCACTTACACATCACACAATCCCAAAGTCATGGCTCGGAGCAGACAATCTCTTGTTACGAAATGTTATGTAGCGTTGATAAGCAGCAGTTGACCATCAGCGCATGATACAAGCTTAATGTTTCCACTGAGTGAAGCTGAGTGAACAAGAGCTCAGCAGTTTAGATGTAATTGTGATACGAAGCAGCAAGGAGTCACATAATCCCATTGCTGGGAGTGGAAATATTGCCTAGATGAATGTGAAGTGTGTGGAGTAAAATGTGATTGTGATCATTTATCTTGACAGTGACAAAGGCCATGTGGAGTTTTCAATGAAGACAACATTACATGAAAATCATTATGTGAATGGGCTGTGTGCAAGACAACAGCCACGTTTACATCCCTAAAACCACAATATTACACTCTACAAGACACTCGAACGAAAACCTCCCTAAAAACAAGAGCAACAACTGGATGTAAATGGACTGCACCCAACTCAAACATGAGCATTTCACCACCATGTAAATAAATAGTCTAAGAGCATAACAACAACAACAACCAAAAGAAAAATAAGCACAGCCAGTCCAAAGCAGCAGAGATTCACAAATACCTAATAACTAGCTAGCACATAGAGGTACAACAGAAATTAGCAAACCAGCCACCAAACGTAAACCACAAGCAGAAAGACAGCAGCTCGTGCCTCTCAGCCTGGCAAACACTGACTAAACAGATATCACTCATAATATGTATGTTAGCATTAACAGCAAACACTTACCTTAGCTAAGCTAGGTGAAGTAAAGCAATAACCCCGGGCCCTTTGGGAAGAGTTGCTGAAGCTAAAGTTACAGAGAAGCAGGACATGAAAATTACTCCACATGATTATCCCTCCACAAAGCCACAGTCCTCAAGCGACTGACATGATTGAACTTTCGGCAGGCTAGCTTGCTTATGAGAAGCTACATTAGCCACAGCAGTGGTAGCTTTATGCTAATTTTTTGAAACAGTAGAGTTAGCTAACAAACAGCTCAGCAGAAGCAGCACTGCCAATCAGAGTGTAAGGCAGGGCGGTGCAGGTTTAAATAGCCCGCCTCATTGTAAAAGGGGTGCGTTGGATATATGGTCTGTTACAGCCCGTAGAGCACAGTATGCCTCTGTCCCAATTCCATTCTACATACTTATTCTAAGTACATTTTGGGCATGTAATATATTCACACTGAAACTGTGACAGAAGTAAAAATACTCAGTAGTATTCACAATACACAAACTGGAGGTGGTACTCACATCGCAAGTAATTAAAATAAAGTGCAGATGGCGGAGAGGCTGCTCCAGAGAGAACCCAGAAAACAAATAAATAAAATATTAAATATTTGGAAAACTATTTTGCTGTTATTTTTTTAACAGGCAGTAGCATTCTGAAGTCATTGTGACTTACTTTACTGCTAGTAAACAGTAGGTAAGCCTATGTTGATTTCTTGTAAGCCTTCTGCAGAACAAACTGTATATTATAAAGATAAATATATTGTATATAATTAGTATTTATGGAACTGGGGCACAGGCTATGTCTTGTTTCACCCATTGTGTTTTTGTTGTGGTTGCAGGCTTTGTTCAGTTTTTTCTAGTAGATACTGCTTTGCAGTGGTGAGCAAATTTACTCACTTAAGACTGTATTTAATTGAGGCTCCACTTTGTGCACTTTGATGCACTCCGCCACATTTCAGAGGGAATTCAAATGTTGTACTATATAGTCCACAACTTTTAGTTGACAGCTAACTAATAATAATAATTACACTAACTACTGTACTTAACTGTTTTTTATACAGAACATATTATGAAATTGAGCATTTTTATAGGTAAGTTACCCAACAGTATATAGCAGTTAAAATTAGTTCCAACTTGACCAGTTACAACATTCATTATTATTAAATAACTAGACTGCTCTCACAGCAGACACTTTGGCTTAACACAGGTGTATCTAATTAACAATTAAGTGGCTCGTGTACCTGTATGGCTCACTGCCACACCTGCATGGAAAGTTTAAAGTTAAAGTAATTAAAGTAATTATAATAAAAGTTCCATTATCATTAAAGTGGATAAATGGGAGTGGAACCTGATTCTTTGGTCTTCCCCCATAATGCCTTTCTGGACACAGAGAAATCCCTGAGAAATAGACTGATACCACCAAAGTGCACCACTGAATGCCACAGGAGATCCTTCCTCCCAGTAGCCATCAGTCTGCACTACTCTTCTCTCAATGCTGGACACTTTATTAAGAATATTTTAAGAATTATTATCATGCACTATTATCACAAACCTTCTAAGTTCTGTTTTATCTTATCTTATCTCATCTTAGATATAAAGATAAGAATAACTGAATACTTTTTCCACCACCGATGAGTCAGTTTGAACAAAACAGTACAGATATAGGCTGGGTGAGGCTAAAAATGGATCACATCTATCATGCCCATTCACTATCACATCGGTTAATTCACACACCGCCATTCATTAATTTAATTACTCCCTGGCCGAATGGGCACGACCCATCTCAGGTGCCCTCAGCGTTTCTTATTATAGCATGTAGGGGGGTCTCGTGGATTCAGCTCATCTGTTGTATTTGCTCAGTAGCTCGCAGAGACCTCTCGCAATCTCACCTCATTAACATTTTAGGTGACGAGTCTGCCACGGCCTTAATTAACAATTCATGAGCACGGCTTATAGCTATATTAACATTTTACAACCAATAAATCAGCTTTCCTAATCTGCTGTGTGTGTCTGCATGCACAGACCCATGTGTATGTGCACGTGTGAGAGATTCAGGGTGGGTGTGTGTGTGTGTGTGTGTGTGTGGGGTTATTTGTGTGCATCTACAACAGGCATCTATATCTCTCCCTTTGTCTCCAAGTCTGTCTCCCCATCTGTCTCTGACCATGACATTTGTTTGAACTTTCTCTTAATCTTATGTTCTGATCATGACACTGTAGTGAATCATACCCATTATGCTTTTTTCCTCAGCAAAACAAGAAAAATTAAACCTACAGCCTGATCCAGAGGAGGTCATTCACAGTGTTATACCAATTAATAACCTAAAAAGATAAATTCAAGCGCCCACAAATGCAAGTGTCACCCGTAATGGAAAGGTCGACTAATTAGGGAGCTATTTTCGATCATTCGACTATTACAAAGTGACAGCGATACAAGTCGGTCTTTGTCAAGACTTTTTTTCTGTGGAAAGCAAAATGAAGGAGAAGGGATGAGGAGAGATGAGGAGACAAGAGGGATAAATCTGAAATAATGATGGAAGACAATGTGGTAGAGTCGATTCTCTGAGGTATCATCATTTCTGCTTCCCTTACGCCTAACACACATGCAAAAAGCCTTTGAGAGTGTTAACAGCATGCAATGAGAACAAGGAGTCTTCGGCTGCTTCATAGTGCTATAAAGTGTGTGTGTGTGTGTGTGTAGGTGTGTGTGTGTGTGTGTGTGTATGCGTGTGTTTATATAGTAATGTATGTATCTAAAAGGGACAAATAACCCAGCATCTTCACATCAGGAGTCATACACAGGGCTCCTAAATCTGTAGACTATAATTTAGGCCGGGGACTTCAGAATAAGGCATTTTTAAATTCATTTCAGCTCAAAAATGTGATCAGAACACCATGTCTCATACTCTCCGTTTCACTGTTTGGAGCTAAAGGAGAGAAAAGCGAAATTGAATTTAACAATCCCACCGCAGCACCCTTAGCCAGCATCTTGACCCCACTATGAAAAGTAGCTATCTCCTGTGTAGACAGTGTGTGCAGGCCTTGGCTCTCCCACTGAGTCACCCAGTGTAAGTGCAGCGGTATCACAGTGTTATGCGTGTGGTGCATAGCTGTTGCTTGCCAAATGAAAGCGATCTCTGCAGCACTGCTCACTCTCCCTGGGTGACACAAAAAGCCAGTGTTGTTTTTTTTTGTTTTTTTTGTAAGTTTACAAGGGCACGTTTACTGTTAGGAAGCCACATTGCCCACAAAATCCACAGTGGACCTACATGGACACTTAGCTTTGGTTGAATTTCATTTGATCCACATGATATGAAGCAGTGCATTCCAGGACATATGTAGCGTAATGGCTCTACAACACAGCACACAACTGTCCGTTTCATAGAAAAACCTGCTTTGTGCTGCCTCAGTAGCAGCCTTGAGCGCCCCCCAAGGTGCACCTGCACATTTATTATAAGTTAACATAAAGATCAAGGTCACTGCTTCAGTTGGAGCATATTGAATTTCAAGGATTCAAAAGCAGTCTTGGTGAGGGGTGGCTTTGCAAAATGCATGTCTCAGTGACAAATGCATTGTATGCTGCAAAGGATCCACACTGGTTCAATGCAGGCTATTCCAATTCCATTCAGTCCTCCAACTTCTGCAAAGTCGAAACATAAGGAATCGATTCGAGTGAGGTGAAACGAGGAAATGTCCCCTGGATTTATGGATGAAATAATGGCGTGTTTTTTTTTTTTTTTAACTGAAAGATATGGCCGGGTATTTTCCTTCAGTCATGACTCATCTTGCTTCCAGTTCCGCATGAATGTCAGGGCATATATGAAGTTAATGACTATTTTTAACTTGAGAAGGACACATAAATGTGAGGTGTGTGGCTTGATAATGTCATCATGGCAAATATGTACAGTGAGTAAAGAGCAAGGGCTTTAATCCATCTGCAATTAGAGCAGTGACAACAGACTGTGTAGCTTTTATAGCCTAAGACAGAAATAGAGTATGGTTAATGATGGTTTAACATGATTCCAATAAAATGTACAGTTAATGAATGAGGGATGGTGAATTCAGCGTGCATAAAACAGATAATTGACATGAGCATAGCATGGCAAGGTGATGAAGAAATGTGACTGGAGAAATTTGGGCGCTCATACTGCCTCACTAATGAAATGTCATTTTCTTCCTCCAGCACTTTTGGAAAGGAATTGCCATGACTACCAGAAGGAGTTTTTGCTTTCTTTACTGCTGCTGTGCTGCCCTCCTCTGGTGACTAAACAAACAGCCATAAACTGTCACAAATCTGACTCGCATGAATCCCATTAACAGCCGACTTTTTCCTGTCTGAATAGCCTCCAGGAGATGTCGGGGTTTGCTGAACGTATAATGTAGGTTAACATAGGTTTGAAACATGTGTAAATAAAAGAGAGTGAGGGGAAATGAACAAAAGGAAATCAAGGAAATTGTCAATAATCTCATTAAAGGGTCACGTGGCTGAGGTTATGGAAGGTATTAATGGCATATCAAGTTTACCTGATGCTCATGTTGATGAAACGCTTGAAAAATAAATCCCTGCAGACATCATTTACTTACATAACCTATTCCAGCATCTCCTGCACACTGCCTGATGAAATAGTGCAGTCTTATTTTGGGAAGGGCTATCTCTGGTCTGACAGCAGTCCAGAAAAAAAGCTTGTTCAATGGTAAAAGGTTCTTTGGGGGGAGGGAAGGGCTGTTACTTGTGTATACGTGTGTGTGTGTGTTTGTGTGTGTGACCACATGTGTGTTTATACATCTCTTCCTCCCATAATGCTTTACAGCATCCCTCTGAATCATTATACCTTAGTTCTTGTATTCTCACCCTGTCTTTATTTAAATCTCAATCTCCCTTGGTTAAGTCTCCCTCTCTGTTTTTCTTCCTCATTCATCATCATTTCTGTGTTAGCTGACAGCATCTGTCTGATCAGGAAGCAGTCAAACAGTATGCCCAACGACAGCACCCTGGGAAACTGGGGGAAACTGCTTAAGGCCATCTCACAAAAATAATTTTCACAGCACCACTGTGTGCTTGGAAACTCTCCTCCTTCTCACACGTTCACGCAGCGCTAAAGCACTGACAATGAATTCCTGCCTCAAGTGCTGTGAATTGAAGCTCTTGTGTAACTAATGTGCTACTTTCTGTCTCCCTCCACATTAAGATTTTGCTCAGCAAATTGCTCAGTCTGGCTTAAAAAAATGTAATTTGCTCAGTGAATTGCTGCAGAAAAGAACAGACTGCACAGTACCCCCCCCATATCCACCATTCACCAACAGGGCAGAAAGAATGTAAATTACTACTGTTATCCCCGGCCATGAATATCATCAACACGGCCACACCGAAGGAGATTATCCTGTTATGTTCATCAGTGAGGTGTGAATTGTTGGCAGACAAAGAAGTAATCAACGTGTATCCCAAATGCTTTTTGGTGGCAACATCCTCTGAGTTTCTGACATTAATTAATGACTCCATGTGTTCTAAGACATAACTTAATTAAAGGAAAACGTTACCACAAACAAAAACACCTTTTGGGCTATAAAACTTTTTTTTTAAAGGCTTGGGGAAGTTTTTCCCTCATCTCAGTTTTTGGGAGGAGGGTGTGGGCCCTAAACGTCATTCCAAGGGAGTTGCTGTGAATGTGGACTTTCCCAAACTTGAGTTATTGGAGTTGGATCAGTCACTAGGGCAATGCGACTTTGGTGGTTGGGAACAGCGCGCATGATAATAACAGAATAGCCCTCTTTTTCTATGTTAGGAATATTTATTTTAAGGCCTTTGTTAAGTATGAATTACAGGAACGGAGAGATGGACTGGCGGTGGACAGTTTTCGCACTGTTTTTGAACTTTCTGTTTACTTACGGGTCTCCCTCCTCTTATGACTTGTTCCAAGGGTCTGCATACACTGGAGTGGTACACAGAGACAGAAACAGGTAAGTAACGGGTTTTAATTGTTTGGCGAACTATTTCAACTTTTCTGTTTTTGTTAAAGTCATAACAACCACTTCAACACGGATGCTTCTTTCATCTAACTTTTCCTGAAGGTAAGGGCTGTGCGCTTTTGTTGCGCAGTTGCCAATAAAAATGCGATGACGGCCAAACTTCTCATTGATCGGAATTACCTCAGATCGGTGAAGATTTAGCCTTTTATGGTCATATGCAGCCTGTTAACGTTCACTCTGCTTTTATCAGCCTGTGGCTAAATTTGTCTCGAGTTTGCCAGTGTGAGGTGATACGATCCAGATAAACGCTGGAATGCCAGTGATTAGCACTCCAATCTCCCATCTACATGAGACCATTAGAGCATTTGCAACTGTTTCCCGGTAAACTAAAATAAACTAGAAGAAAAGATCTCGCTGAAATGGTGCAACCTTTAGGGAACGCGTGAAGCGTAAGAACCCAATTGTGATGTTTTTATTATCCAAATCACTAAAAGCTCCTAAACTAATTATGTGGTATTTGCACAGTATTCCTCTAAAATAAGTCTTACAGTTCTTGGTATATACATGTATATCTTGAAGCTCTTGTTTATTCCTGCCTCTCTCCTCAGGAACTGGTGTGCCTATGTGGTGCGCAAGAACGTGAGCTGCGCCGTGCAGGGGAGTGTGGAGAGCTTCCAGGAGCCCGTAGTGGCCCCTTGCCCAGCCTACCAGCCCGACTGCCAGCAACAAGTGACGTGAGCATCCAGGGGAGCAAGGGGAAGGGGTTGAAGGTGCATGTTTAGATGTATGAGATAGACTGGAGTTCTGATACAAAATGTTTCTCTGGAGGCAGAAATATTCACAGTGACTGAAGAAACGCCATTGGCAGAACCAAAAGAGCAGCATTTCTAGCAAGTTATAAAAGCCCACTGAAAAGGCAAAGGGTTAAATAAGAAATGTAGCCTAAAGCTAATAAGGACTAGAACTCTCCCTAATACAAATGGTTACTTGCCTGAAATGACCCTCCAAGTTACAAGCTAGTTAATGTCCAATAGTAACCAGTGATCACCTGTGGACACAGCATACCTGTACTGCTTTAATCACAAAATACTGTATATGAGTATATATAGGAAATGTTTTTTTTGGCCAAAGACAGATGCATAGTCATTGAATTTAATTAGCTCCACTGATATGTATTATGAAACTTGCCTTATATCATCCTATCCTCAAAAAGAAAAAAGTAAAACTACACTAATAGACTGTATGTCTAAAATTCATCCATTCTCTTAACATGCTTGTTGGGCTCAGGATCACAGGGGCCTCGAGCCTATTACAGCATGCATAGGATAAAAATCAGCATACACCTGGGACAGATAGCCTTTCTATTAGAGAACTAGGTCAATTACGTACGTAGCTATCTAAGTAAGCTGTAGGAGAGTGCTGACCTTCCAAGATCATGAATAGCATGGTCAGAATAAATGAACAAGTTACACATTGGCTTTTATTCGGAATATGTATCAATTCATCAATATAACATAACTCGATTTGAAAACCACATCAAAAGGAATCGAAGTTGTATTCAGGAGCTGCATTCACTTCTGGGCTGAATTAATGTCACTGCAGATAAACAGTTGTGAGCAGATTTATTATCAGAGTAACAAATGCATTTAAAATGTGTCATCGAAATAGTTTGTTTAACAAAGTAGAAATATGTGTTTCTTGTGTGTATTTGAGATGTGGCTGTTATAGAATAGGCTTTGATCTAATAATAAATACTGTAATACATAATTTGATTTAAGTCCATGTCTACACACAACACTTTTAAGATTAACAAAGTTTTTCATCTTATTGAGTAAAAATCAAGTATTGTAAATGGGAGTATCCACGCCAGTAATTGGTGATTAACAGTTGTCATTAATTCTGTACTGGAAGATGTTCTGTTGCAATGTAATATATTTTCCTTTGTGATTCATTATTAGTTGTGAAACAGCTTTGCGCTCCACTTACACAAAAACATGCTCTGGAAGCTCTCTGGAAGATATCTGGAAGCTGATGGTTCTTAGGTCACAGGAGCACATTTCTAAGTTTCTGTGTAAAGCAAGAAGAACTGGCAGTGAGAAGAGACACCTCGGGTTTTCAATTTCCAAGATATGACATACAGTATCGGCTTCACATTATCTCTGCTGCACACATAGTTGATTACAGCCATAATGTTGAGTGTTGTTGTCCCACAGGTATTTGTCAAGCTAGAACAGTGTTATCAGCAAGGGTTACAGTTGGGAAATGTGCAAAGATGATTGTTTCAGTCATCAATTTTCCAGATGTTCTGCATGACATGACCCCTGCCTTCAGGGAAGTGATGTCAGTGATGTTGTTTCTTTGGGAACTGTTTGCCTTGGCTAGAAAGTTGAAATTTCCATGTAATAGGGAACAGTAGAGAAGCTCAAAACAGTTCCCAATAAAAAATATTGAACAGTTTCTTCGTTTTGGAATGGCAGAGTAGCTGTAGCATGGACAAGCAAAACACATCTTCACAAAAAGACAAGAATAACACTTCCCAAATGGTCCGAGTTTGATCTTGGAAATAAAGCTCAGTGTTCCCAATTTTATATTCATATTTGTTTGAGATTTTGAAAAACCTATTGATTACTCTGCCCTGTTTTACAGATACCAAAATCGGTTTCGACCCACATACAAGATTGCCTTCAAGACAGTCACAGAGTTAGAGTGGAGATGCTGTCCTGGTTACCAAGGTCCAGACTGTAAAGATATAAAACCACCCCCAGACCGACAAACTGTTCAAGGAATACAGCCTTACCTCCCATCAAATCCTGGACATACAACCAGACACACACAGAGTAAGACACCATTTTCTGTTCTACCTATGCTAAATATCTGTGTACCACTAAAGTAAGTAAGTAAATACAACCTAACCACTAAGTTAAATTACCGTAGTGCTATTCTGCTTAAAGAGGAGAGAATCATTTGTTTGTAGATATTAGTAAAAATCAAATATCTTATTCTTTGATTTTAGGGCCAGAGCGGCGAGAAACAGGGCACCATGAGACAAGGCATGGTGGGACAGATAAAGTGCGTCTTCTGGAAGGTGAAGTTCAGCGCCTGTCTCAGACAGTCCTGGATCTTCAGTCCGCTTTGACAGGATTAACTGGCAACCTCCGCACAGACCTGCAGGAAGACACAAAGAAGATGCTTGTGACACTTCTCAACAACATGCGTCCACCAGACAGTGCTACAGCTGCAGGCACAGAGGAGAGCCCAGCAGTGCTGGATGGTCATCAGGCTACTAGAGGTGGGATTGCTGGTGACAAGGCTATAGAAAAAATAGTGGCTCGGTTGGATGATATCAACAATGCACTGAAAAGCAAGGATGAAGCTTTGGAAGACCTAAGAGGAACCATGACAAGTCATGAAGGGCAGATCCGCGTCCTGATGGATGCCTCTCAATCACAGACTCCAGCCATAGCGGAGTTTGATGTTATACAGACCTACATTGATGGAAAATTTGAGAAGTTGAAGAAGGAGCTAGACCAGAATGTGGAGGAACAGATGGCCAAACTACAAACCTCATGCAATGACAAGATCCAGGCCTCACAGAAGACCTGTGAAGACAGCCATGACCAAGGTATAGTCAGCCTGACCAAGCTGGTGGATACCAAGGAGGCTGATCTGAGAAAAGAGATCCGGGCACTACGTCTGGACATGGTCGCCGCAGATGGACCTATACGAACTCAAAGGCAGACAGATCCATCCAAAGGGGAAGAGGATCATAGTGACCACAAAGACCTGTGGCGTGAGATTGACCGTATTGCTGAGGCTCACCGCATCCTGAATGTCCGCATTGACAATGAGCTGGCGCACCTATCTGGACTTCGGGAAGACAATGATTTTGGCCTACAAATTGAAGAGCTGGATGCACGCATTAATATCACGGAGCAAAATGCAGAGACTCACTGTTTCTATGTTGAAGAGAAGCTGACCCGTACGATTGCTGACGAAGTGGCAGCACTTCGGCAGCTTCTAGATGAGCGTCTGAACAGCATGGAGGACCAGTTTACAAACATGCTGGTGGAAATGAGCAACAACTCCTTCCCTGGGATGTTTGGTGACTCCATGGATGGCATCCAGGCAGAAGTCAACAACAATAAGTTTCTCCTCCAAGGTTTGGATGAAAAGGTCAATGCTGTTGGAGAGTTGTGCTCTGCAAGATGTTCAGGCTCAGGAATTACTGTAGGTGCAGCAAGTTCAGCACCCACATTTAACGGTCTAGAAAACATTTTGAAGGACCTGAGTCGGTATAGAAATGACTTGGACGTTCTTCACACAGATGTCAGTGCCAGCACAGACAAGCTCAGGCAACTGGAAGACCTTGTTGAAAGGCAGTCAGTCGCAAATGAGAGACGTGCCAAGACGATGGAGGACTTCCAGAAGGGACTGATTAATCTCCAAGACAATGTGCTTGGTCTGGCTGGTGCTGTTACCGGGTTAAGTGACTCCTTAAGCAAATACAACCAGGATATGCACAGAATAAACTCGACATGCTGCCATGAAGGGCAGAGTGGCACTGGGAGTCCAGCACGGGACAACTGGGCATCAGTTGTTGCAGTACACAATAGTCAGGCAGATGACACCAGACGTCAGGTGGAGGACCTGAAGAACAGGCTTGATACGCTCAGTGAACACGTGTCATCTGAACTGAGTCAATGTAAAGAGAGCACACAAGGTGTTACTGATGGCATGTCTGCTGTGGATGGACGAGTGACCAGACTTGAAAAGGTGTGTGGAAGGTTAGATGGGGTTCCTGCCAATATCAAAGAGTTGAAAGATGAACTGGAGAGACACATAGGTGGTCTGCGGGACTGTGTGTACAGGATGAACATCACCTGTAGAAATCACGGCGCAGACATCATCGCACTGCAGAATTCCTTGCAGAAGCTCAAGGGACAGCTGTCTGCGATGGCCAAACACGTTTTGAAGGACATCACTGCCAAACATCCAGGTGAGTTGGTGGTTTGGTGACGTCATTGGCTATGTGTGGTAATGTTTTGAGAGGAAAATTACATTGTGAGGTCATATTTCTCATTATTTATTTAATGAGCAGATCCCTGAATTTGGAGCCAATATTTAGAGGCTTTATCACTACAGAACTTCAGTCAGGCAACACACATTGAATGGATTATTATGTGAATGCTGAATATATCTAGCATTGGTATTTGTATTTTGGGTTTTTACCTCATCACTCCCCAAAAGTAAGCAGGAAGTTCACAACAGCAGGGGGTGGGGAGTGACAATAATAACTTCCAACTTAGGGGAATGTAGACTCAGAGCCTGCAGGTGGATGCTGGGGTGAAGGTGGGGCTTATGAAATGCTATATGAACAGCAGCAGGGGTGCCAGCAAGGGACAGCTAGCTTTCAGGTGACCAGCGTGGCAGCAGGTATTGAAAGTGAAAAGTGAAAGAGTGAGCACTGCATGTACAGTATGTCGCAATGAGATAAGTAGGCCATGAGACTGTAACAGGGGACAGACTGCCTGAACTATATTGCAGGCTTCATCAGTGAATTTAAAGGAATAGTTCAACATTTTGGCAAATACGCTTATTTACTTTCTTGTTGAGATTTTGATGAGAAGACACCATACCACACTGTCCATTCAATATGAAGCTACAGCCAGCACCTGATTAGTTTAGCTTAGTGTAAAGACTGGAAATAGGGGGAAACACCTAGCCTGGCTTTGTCCATAGGTAACAAAATCAGCCTACCAGCACGTTACTAATTAACATGTTATATCTTAATCTGTTCTGGGGTTTTTTTTATCTGTACAAGAAACAGTTTTACAGACTTTTTTAGTTACCTTTGGAGAGAGACAGGCTGTTTCCCCCCATTTCCAGTCTTTATTTACTAACTGGCTGCTGGCTGTAGTTTCATGTTGAATCCCATCTAACTCTCAGCAAGAAAGTAAATAAGGATATTTGTCAAAATGTCAAACTTTTTGAAGATAGGCTGTATGACAGTAATTAGACGTAGATTACAGCACAATTTCCCCTCTTGAAGGTCCACTCAAATGGGACAAAAAAAGTGGGATACAAAAATACTGACTAAACACACTCTTTTGCAGCTTCCTCTCTAACTTCCAATATATGAGTTTATCAAGTGTGATTAACATCTGTGTAAACACAAACGTTTCCTGAAGATAATCCTCCATATAATGCATTCTGCTTGCTTGGTTTACATGGAGGCTTGGAGGGAAGGATCAGATCCCATGAATGGCCACAGGGTATTTCCCGGAGTGGGAGGACACAAGTTCACCGGGCCTCCCGTGCTGGCCTTGAGTATGTCATTCAATATGTCCCAGCACCGAGGCAGAGGCCCGCATTGGAAATTTCCTGTGACTTAAGATTCATGTTGTCCTAAGAATTCCCCAGTTTTTATATAAGGAATGGGACAGGTAAATAGAATCTTACATTTTTACACGCCGAGCTCAGCTCCTCCTAACTACTCTGATGATTTACTCTCACTGTTTTGTGCCTCATTGCTCCCGTATGTAAATGTCAGAACACCCGAGCAGACTGTTCAATCTTTCCCACTCCCTTTATGAACATGTTGAGTTGTGAGGTCTTCTTTCTTGCACCATGACATAGTTTTACCACAGAATTGCAGACCTCATTCTCAGTTCCCAGTCTTTCAGTACGCAATACACCTCCCTCTCTCTCTTTGTCCTTACACATGTACACATACCAACCTCCAGAGATTCCCGTAGGGTGACCTCAGCCTGATGTGTGGAGTCTGGTCCTCATTAAGGGCCCTGACTCACTGCTGGAGCCAGTCTTGATGGAGAGGGGAGAAGCAGGGCTCCACACCCAGGACCAGATGCTTCGACTACCCTCAGCTGTGATGTCATAACTGGGGCCCCATCACCGGGGCCTCCCTTTCTTAAACCATCGTCCAAAACAATGGTATGATAGGGACCTGAGGAGAAAAGGAGGGCGGATGGATTAATGGTTGCGGTAGAGAGAGACAAAGAGCGTGAAGGCATTTTGTATTCCATTTCACTCTTTGCCAAATATGGTCTGTTACTTCCAAAGCGTGATATTCGATTTCATTACCGTACATGTAACATTATACCGCACCTCTGCCCAGCATCAAATCAGACAGAACTGCTGCATACTGCAGTAAAATATGTTTGTCAATAAAAAACCCAAAATAGTTTCTAGCTTTTAGTTATATGAGCGAACTAAAGCAAAAGTTTGACATTTTGATAAATATGCTTATTCATTTTCTTGTTGAGAGATAGATGAGAAGATTGATACCACCCAACTGTACAGACATGGTTTCAATCTACTCATCTAACTCTCGGCAAGAAAGTGAATAAAGGTATTTCCCAAAAACAGATCTTTTCCTTTAAGGGCAACTATCATGATATTCTCTCTTGTGCTCATAGTCAAATCCCACAAGAGAGGGAGTTGGACCGTGTGGCTGAGGTAGCATGAGGATTTAATGTTTTCCTCAAGTTCGGGAAAGAGAGAAATACTCAAAATAGAGATAAAAAATTTCCATGAAAAGTCCCAGCTCTGTGGGTGTGGTGGTGGTTGAGAGCCTACTGAAATGTTTCCTCTCGGTGTTTGAGCTCATATTCTTCACTCAGTCATATGAAGACCCCGAGGAGGCTGCAAACAGATGAGGTGTTGTAATAACATAACTGAAAGATTAACTGGAATAGCTTTGCCCTTACTCAATGTGACTGCTGAATGGACTTGTGTGACTTCGGTTGCAAAATGTTGGCACTGCTTTGCCCATAGCAGCTGCTGCAGCAGAGGTCTGCCACTACAGCATGTGTGTGTTTGTTTCTGGCTGTTTTCTTTACATAGGGAGTTGGGATTAAGCAGCAACGACTCTGTTGCTTCATTTAAAAGTACAACACTGATGTGTCAAAGTCGTTTTGAAATTAGGCGAGAGACTTTAATGTCTTAAGTGGTGCAAACTGTTTAATAGAGGTTATTAGGTAATGTAGAAATATTGAAAATGCTTCTGTTTTGAAATAAGCATACTGTTCCTCATTCAGACGGTGACAAATCAACTGTCTTGTGTTGTATTTTCTCATTTGATTCTCAAGCTGTTTTTTTTTCTACTCCTTCTTTTTTTGGAGGTGATCCCAGTCTAGCTCAACTCACTTCCCGGCCGTTTCTTTCTCTCTCTCTTATCTCCGAATTGCTCTATCTTTACTCCCTCGACGCTCTCTCCTTCTCTCCAGTTTTTTTCCTTCCGATTTGTCCTTCCAAGGATGCCAGAGGACTTTCTTTTTTCTCCTCTCCCTCCACCCTGTCCTGTAAGTGTCTATCGACAGGCGAGGCCCTCAGAAAATAAAAAAAAGCAGCTCTATTAAAGCCGGGATAAAATGAAGTCTTTGATTTCATGGATCAATGCTTTGCAATTGATCATTCTGACTTTATATTGGAGAGACAGGCAGTAAGATATACTGTCCACGGTGATGAGGGAATACACGAAAAACAAGACATCAAAGGCTTTTTGAAGTCAAAGGGCATCTGTTGGTAAAGAATGATAAATTGTCTTCAACACCGCCACAGACACACACTGCATATATTTGGTCAGAACCAGAATTTTGAGGGGGCGCTTTGACTGCAACAGCTTCTTGTAGCTTCAGTGATTTTTGAAGGTGTTTCCATCCCTGACCCAGCAGCCCATCTGGAAGTCTTCAGAGGAGAATGGACCCAGATACACAATGGGAGTCCCTGAGGTCTGCCATGCAGTGCACAATTTGAACCTCCCATCATTAATATCACTGGAGGAAAATGGGGTGGAGGATGAAATTATGTCCATGTGCATAGCAAGAAAAGGAAAAAGAAGAGAATGTATGTCAGAGTGCGAGTGATGCATTATTGTGTGTGCGTGTAACTGCCACACCCTCCTCTGTGCCCCTTGACACCATTTTCCATCGCATGATCAGCTTGTCTGCTGCAATATTCCTTGACGCTTTCAGACACTTTTGAACACTCATACACTGTCACCCGAATCTTTGAAAGCAGCAGTGACTAAAGCATCCCTCCCCCTGCAGTGTCTCAATCTGCTTGTAAGCAATAACATCTGGTTTTGGTGGTGCTCTGGGTTGCACCAACACTAGTGTGTATGTCTGCGCCTTTCTGTGTGTTTTTTTCGACTTTGTGGTTGCCCCCTTAGTGAGACACAGGCTGAGAGCTCATGGGAAATATGCACTCAGTCAACCGGCGTCCTGAAGGAGGCATAGGGAGGAAATGAAGAAGAGATTTCTGATTATCTCAGGACAACATGATTGCTGGGTTTAATTTGTTTTTAATTATACATGTGTTTTCCGAGTAGCTTGTGGTATAACTTGCAGTAAGAAGGAAGAATTTTGTTGACGGGTGATGTTTTATTTGATAAGAACAGAGTGGCTGATTACTTTCATAATCCAGAGTAACAGGCAGACTCTAATGTAATACAATTCATTTCAGGTACTTTTTGATTGATCACTTTGCCTCAGTACAAGTCTGAATGTACAGTTGAATTAACAGTCAACTTTTGATTCATTGTACTATTGCTGGCTGTGGCAGAACTTACAGCCATTATAATTATTATTTTACTTTCAAGAGCCTGAAAAGGCATGTAATGGTACCCTGTGGATTGAGCGTAAACATTCATACATGGTACACATCTGCCTAACATGAATGTTTAGGTTATGTTGACATTTACATTGCGAGCATGATAGCCTGCTGACGTTAGCATTTAGCTCAAAGCACTGCAGTGTCTGAGTACAGCCTCACTGAAATACTAGCATGGCTGTAGACTCTTAGTCTTGTAAAATAGAGTATTCTGTTAGTTCAGACAAAACACTGAGGAGGCACTTGCATCAGCTGATCGGCTATCAGCTGTTTTGTTCATGCTTCAGCCTCTATGGTCTATTGTTACTACAGCTGATCATCTACCAGCAGACCAGAAACCAGAAAAGCAGACGTAGAAAGTGGCCTTCATGACCTGATACTTCTAACTTTTACACTGCTTATACTTTCATATCTGCACTGCTTGCTGCTGCAGCACTTTTCACCACCCCAACTTCTTCATGTACGGAAGCTTTTGGACTTTGCTAAGATTTAACATTCATGTACGTTTACAGTTATCTCTAAATTCTCTATATAGTAGATGATATGTTTATTTTCCCTGCAGAATCTTTGTTGTTTGTATTCTTTGAGAGCTTCCTCAAAGATCAGAGCCTTTTTCCACCAAATCTAACTGTATAAACATTTGGAATAAGTGGTCATTTCCTTGATGTAAGTGTCTTTGGCTGAATGACATTACTGTAATCCTGTTACATGTCCTCCATTTATGCCCAACCTCGCCCACATTGTTAAAACGGCACTGCAGATACAGATACATGAAGCATCAAACATACCATTTATGACATAATGACACAATCTGTGTGACACCTGGCTGTGAGAAGGGGCTGACACACAACAGGTACTGTAATTATTTTTGTTATTTGTCCCCAGGACACTCTCACAGTGTCTCTACGTTCACCTCATTGGCCCTGGTGATGTCTGTGCCCTCAGGGGGTCTGGCAAGCATCCAACTGGTTTCCGTTCAAATGGTTCTTGTTGCCTATAACTCATACCGACTGCCCGCTTTGCTTTTATGAAGGGTAATAATGGTACCGGTTTTAAAAAAAGAGCTCAGCGGTGCAGTGAAAGCCAGGTCTAATTTGGCCTGTCATCAGAATATAAGTCGTTAAAAGAGAATTCACAAGAGAAGGGAGGGATGTGGTCTGAACGTGAGAGAGGAAGTGGGATTTAAAACAAAAAGTAGATTGGTGGCTTGTGCGATTGCAGTTACAGCATTTTCCATAACTTTCAGCTGTTGTGACCAGAAGATTTTTATGCTTGATGGTAACGCCTATCATATGGTTAGAGGGTGAACTGTAAAATGATATATTTACAATCTTGCCACTGTCTGTCTTTTTCTTTCGCTTTCCAAGAAATGGCCTTAAGACCAGAGAGGCCTGCTTCTGTGCCAGATTCGACTCCGACCAGAACCAGAATCCAACAAATCCATATCCCTCTCATTATCCCACCGCCGCCGTCCAGCCCCAGGCAGCCGTACAATCCCAACCAACGAGTGAAGCCCAACACGCACACGGTCAAGATCAGTCCGCCAAGCCAGCCATCTGGGCCCCAGCAACCAGGCCAACCCACTCTCCCCCTGGTTCCCATAAGGCCGGTGGTAGAGACGGGCGAGGCAGGACCTCCAGGGTACATGCGCAGGGTGACTGTGCGGAGAGGGTCTGAGGACTCGTCTAGCATGCCTGTCAAAGGATTTGCTGGAGCACCAGGTGAGTAGTGCTGATGGTGATAATGACCTTTTGGTGTTCTAGACCAGCTACACTCTGCAGCTGAAAACACTTTAATAAATGATATAAATCTGTTATTTTCTAATCTGTGTGAACACCAGAAATCTGCATTAAGTCTCATTTTTGTTTCACTCAAGACTACACAGATTTATTGCACAAAACCTGATTTGGTAATGCTTGAAATAGACCCTTTTCACAACAGACATTTTGACTTGCCAAAGCAAGAATAACGTTAATGATGCAGCCATCATTAACGTTATTCTTGCTTTGGCAAGTCAAAATGTTTCCATTAAGGTGAGCCAGTTCCAGGGCTCTGATGTTGTGCATGGTCACTCACGGACATGGCTTACTGGGACACTTAATGGAACGGAGCCATCGTTAATGTTATTATTTACACCTGTGCTTTTCCTGCTTTGACAAGTCAAAATGTCTGCCTTGAAAAGGGTCTTTTATATCCCACAAATGACAGTGAAATATATACTGTAAGTACATAATGGTATGTACAAGGGGAGAAGTACAGGGAATATGGGGGTAACAAATTTGTTGACCTAGAAATAAATTACACTATAAGTACCTTTTAAATTACATTACAATTAAATTAATAATAATTACAGGGCACAGACAAGGGATCAACAGGCTTAGCCTATATGTACTTAGTATTTGTCTTGGTATACACTTACAGTTTGTATTTTATTGATACTCCATATATACAAAATAACTGCACTGTAATCTACAGGGTTACCTGAGATTCTGATGCACTTGTAACATGTATGAATGAATGCTGAAAGTGGAGTCATCACAAGTAGGACATTTTATGATACTGTGTCATAAGTCTGGCACCATGGAGCTCTAGGCTGAGCCAGCATTACCACATGTGTTACATAATATATGTATGTTCTTCTTTTTCAACAGTGCTGACAATTCATAATGAGATATACTTGTCTAAACTAATCAGCAATGACAACATTTTGAATTTAGCCTGAGTCTGATTTGTTCTGTTTAGCCTTTTTCACACATGGAACCAATAACAAAGGTTTAATTATCCATGTACTTTGGGGTTTTTTTTCATCCACACATAGGAATGCTACACTTAAAATGCTTTTAACGGTGGCCAACTCTAATTGGATGGAAGAGACAACAGATAGTCACAGAGCCAGTTCTGGATTGAATTAGCTGGACTGCATAGAGGCTTTGTTTCAGCCTCCACACGGGCATGTTTTGGCAGCAAAGGAATAGACAGTTTTGAAATGTCCTTTAAATCCATGTTAGTCAAGAATCTTAACCTGAGAATCAAACTGTGCATTCAATATTCATGCAGATATTCTCTGGTGCAGTCATAAATTTTTCAATTACTCTTCACCATTGAAGGTTCTTTCTGTTTTATGGTTGTGGTTTTCATTTGGCACTCAAACAGCACACATATCTGCAGGTTTAAATCAATTTCAAGGCTCTGAGGAAACTGTAAACACTTGAATCTGCTTATAGATCCCATTGTCCTGAAACAGCTCAATCAAAGTCAAACTGATTCAAAAAGCCACTTGTAAAACCAAAATGATGCAGTCTAGACTATAACCTGTTTTGTTTAAATGTATACTTTCTCTGGGAAACTATCCCACAGTGTTTGCCATAATGTTCAGATGGAAAACCGAACAACTGCCTCTGGCAAGAGAATTCACTAACCCTTGTCCTCAGATGATGATAAAACATGATGTTTTTGTCATCTGTTTCTTTTGCAGGCTACCCTCCTCTGCAGTCTTTCAAGCCTCAATCAGCCAGCCGCCAAGGTATTGTAGCAGTTCATTATCAAGTTACTTTGCATGCATCTGCAGGCTTTGCCATTCTACTACATCGGTGTAAAAGATTGGAAAAGCTGTGAATAATTTGTAGCCTGAGAGTGTGAGAGTGGGAACTGGATGTGTTTAGTTTAAGGAGGTGTGGGCGGACTGTGGAAGGATTTTAGCTCGTCTGCAGGCACTTACCGGAAAGTTTTACCCTGTTACATTTGGTGATGATTAAGAAAATGGCATTACTGAATAGATAATGGCTATATTGACTGAAACAAAGATCTAATTTTTCTTTTTAGCTACTTACCATCCCAGAAAAGCACACAAACACTTAATGTAATAATTGATTCTGTATGTTAATTATAAAAATACAACTAGACAACTTTTCATACAATTATAAAAACAAAGGTGTCAACCCTTAAGCTCACAGCTGTGACTGTAGAAATACACAATTAACACTTTCTTCATTTGTACCTTGTAGTTCCCATAGCAGCAAAGGTGCCGTGGAACCCGATGTATCAAGCTCCAGTTGAATCACCAGGTAAAATCCATCTTGAAATCTCCTCTCTTAAATGTAGTAACTGCATCGATAAAGAGAAAGGAGAAAACAGTACACAAAGCATTAGCTCAAATATGAAGATTTGAAGTTAAAGTCATGTCTTTTTTTTTGTTACTGTATATAAAGTGAGAAATGCACTGTAATTTATCTTTGACATGAGACACTGATCGACGTACGTGCATTTTCTTAGTTCCAGTTTCAGTCGTCAACAGCGCCTTTGCAGATCCCTTCTCCTTCTCTGCTGGCTTCACACAGCATCCCATCTCTGGAGAATTTGGCATCATCCGCTTCAACAGAGTCCTAGTCAATGACGGTGGACACTACAACCCCCACACAGGTACAACAACAACAGCAACAACAGCAAAAAAGATTTAATATTTGTAGCTATGTCACTATGATTCTGTACATGGACTTGTTGGGTACGTTGCATTTTTAGTTTCTTTAGCTTATCATCACTGCCCTGTTCTTCAAATGTGTCTTAACTATTTCAGCTCATTTTTTTTGGTTTGGCTCTCACAGCATCAGTGTGGTTTTCATCAGAACAAACACCAAATGTCAGACAGGCAAGGTTAGCGACTAGCTGGTGAACCTAGTGGAAAATTTAGCAACAAAAATGATAGATATTTCCCTCAGGCGTTGGTTGAGACTGAACAGAGCTAAAAGGAGCGTGAGTACTTGGCTTGGATTAATCAGGTGGCCAAAGACATGACTTCAGATGAATGCTAACATTGCTCCCTGTCTGCTGGATGTGCAAAGAAGCAATTGTTTGCCATTACAATTTAATAGGGTGATAATACATATGTCTATGTTGTGTTTACACAATTACACATTAATTAACTGCTGCCTGTATTGAAATGTGTGATTCATATCTGAAAATGAACTTATGTATGGGGACCCTCTTAGTTTTTAGTTGTGATCTATACAGTATAATTGTGAATGAGCCTACATTTTTTTTTATTTTAGTTGCCCTGACAACAGCTTCAGATTTTAAGCCATGTTTGGAAAACGGAGAAATCCAGGCTTGAGTCAGAAAGCCTGCACACATTGCTAGATATACACTTGGCTAATTTGGGCGGCTTAAGTCTTATAATACCTTCAGATAAACTTTGAATACATTTTCGTTTTTGTTCCCCATCTCTTACTTTGGAAGGGCATTAGGATGATCTCTTCATGGCCAATACGAACAGGAGAAATGATTACACAAAGAAAAACCTGTTTCAATGTTCATGTGGACGCCTGACTATTGTTTTAAGAAAGGCTTGAAAAATTGTGAACCTATCCTTTAACCTAGTTATTCATGTAGACTATGAAGAACAGGATTTAGGAGTAACAAACATTAGTGAACATCAGACACATTCACATTATTGATCTCACCCACACTGACTCTTTCCCTGTCTCATCTCTACAGGGATCTTCATTGTGCCTCTGGATGGCCGATACCTGATTTCAGGAATGCTGACTGCAAAGCAGGGTGACCGAATACAAGCTGTCCTGTCCGTGTCTAACCGCAGCGTCCAGAGGCTGCAGAGCTTAGCGGGGCCTGTGGCTGATCAACACGGGGGCTCAGCTGGTGGTAACTTTGGCAGCGGAGGCACGGTGTCTTTCACCCTGATACTGCCCCTGAGGAAAGGAGACCACGTGGGCCTGGTGAGGACCGGAGGCCAGCTGGCTACCACGGAGGCCAGGGAGATTCTCTCCACCTACAGCGCCATCTTCCTGTACGCACCAGAGGCCAAAAGATAGCTGGAGCTCAGCCGGGCAGTAACAGTAAGGACTGGTTTGTTCCCAGATAGTTGGACTGGAGGAAATGTTGAAGAAAGCATAGTTTTCAGTGATTTGCTGTGATGCAGCTATTTTACCACGCAGTGCCACTGTGTGGAGATCCTCAGCTATACATTCAGTTAAGGAGTCACTACATAGCCATTTGTAAGCCATTTGCCAAATATACCTGATTACAAGAAGCAGGATTTGTTTCTAATATATTTGATAATAAAATTGCCATTTTGTACCTATTGTGAATGTCTTGTGTAAATAAGTGTTTATAAATTAACATTAAAATTCATAAAATGTAATTATTATTTTCTACTACAGTACGTTCAACATATCGGCAGAGTATAATATCGTTGGTTAGGCAATAAACCATGATAAATCGCCTGTTATAGTATGAGCTCACTTCATCTTACTGTGTATTCTTCAGTGTAGAAGGAGAGAATGATTAATAAACATACATGAGGAGATTGATGTGGAAAAGCACGAGGTTTAGCAGCAAAACAAGCTTTTATTAATGTTACAAACTTGGCTGGCTTCTGAAACTGCACTGAAAGACAAGGTTAGAAGGCAAAAAACCCATTTGGGTCATTGCGTAAAGTGGGTGTGGATGAAAAATAGAATTTCCTCTCTCCTCACTCCTGAGACTTAAATATTCCAACAGCAAACTGTAAGAAGCAGTGGGAGTGTATGTAGCCTTCAGTTCAGGCTGTGTTAACCTTTAAAAATAGAGAAAAATACTGATTTCTATTCAGATATAATAATATTCCTATGAATTACTGTTTTTATAATCTTTGTGTTATTCAATAAAACACACTGAAGTTTGGATTTAAGCTGCAATAACATCATTCACGTATTGTTACTTAAAAAATAAGCAACAGGGTAAAAATTACCACTAACTTCTTGATATAGAGACAAAAAAAGTGTAGCGCACGCAAATGTATTGAGTTAGAAACTTTATTTAATACAAATATGACCACAAGCCACACTTTGTTATCTTCATTAGGCCTGTATTTTTTTTCTTCTTACAATGCATTTTGTTCTTTAAACATACTTTAAACCACAATTCTATACAAATCAAACACAGCATACACTTAAAGTACTTCTGTTGGTCAGACACAATCAAATAGCAAGCATTACCTCCAAACAGAATGAAACAAACAAACATAGTCCCACAAAAAATATCATACACTTTATAAGAAATAATACAACAAAAGGCATCAAAGACAGAAGAATGTGATGATCAGCATATATACTGGATCATTTTCCACAGCAGTTGAGTGAGAACAAACAATATTATATACCACGTATCCCAGGATCATAGAGGATGAAGTGTGATTCTTCCACACAAGATGCTTTACTTTCATAGAAAGAATGGAATTCATTTTGTTAATCATAAGATATATCTATTTGACTTCACCAAACTTCGTAGAGAACAAGCAAACAAACCAAAAGCAGAACACGCAAGTTAATCATCACAAAAACATCTGAGCTACAGAGTGAATGCGGACACACTTCAGCGAAATAATGACGATTAATGGTGACAAAATCTGGATGTAGCCATCATCGTAAAATTGTGCTTTGTTCATTAAACGGTTCTGTCTGTCAAGTCTCGCTCCGACTCTTTTCTGATTTTTAATCCTCACTAGCATGTATTAGCATGTTACTGTTACACTTGTGCTGGAGGTATGATGCATGTCAGTGGAGTGGCACATCTGCCCACAAGTCTTCCTAAAACACACACACACACACACACACACACATAATGCCAGTGAAGCGCTTAAAAAAAGCTTCCTGTACACAGTCAAGTATTTCCTGTTTATCTCCAAACAAGACCCAATGGCTCTTCCTCTGCTCACCAGAGGCACAGCATCAGTATTTTTTCTTAAAATCTCACTCACACACACACACACACACACACACACACACACACACACACAAATGCTCAGGGGTAGCTCTGTTCAGCACCCAAAATAACATTATTTTGTTTTTAATCCCCACATTTTGCCTTGCAACCTACAAATACAAATCCCCTGTCAACAATTATTTGTACATTTCAGAATAGCTGATTTGTCTGTGGTGTCAGAAGGTCACTCACACAACAAAGAGGTAAAACTAGAACTCTTCATCCTGCATTAATTGCATACTCTGGTCAACCGTCTATGAAGACCTTAAGTGAAGTGCATGTGGGTGAGAAGTGTTCCGAGTTGCGTCTCTGGGTGCAGCTTAGACAAAGTACGTTGGATAAGTCTTGGTAAAGCCACTGAGGGAACATAAGCAACGTGGGAATGATCCTGTCACCCCAACAGCAGCAGCACTCAGTGATTAGGCATGCACGCACACACACACACTTACATCATCCTACAGAGGACCTTGCAAGCAGAAATCCTTCATTTTAAGCTCTCTCCAGTTCTGCTTATTTCCACTGTTCCAACTCAAGCGTTATCTTTTACACTTACACACATATTTTAATACTTCTTTAATACGGATTCTGAGGTCTGCTAAGGAATGTGTATGTACCTTACATGTTGAAAGTTTCACTGTAAAACAAGGAATACAGATCGTTGTGAAAGACTAAAAAACAAAAAAAAAGATCGTACAAGGCCTAGTAGTTTCTGTTAAGTGCATGTTAACCTGTGACCAACCATACAAAATACCAATTTGAAGCATTTCCACCTTGCATTGGTGATAAATTACTTTTTTCAGACAAGCAAAGGCATCACGATAGAAATCAATAACTTAAACATATCAATTATCATAAATAATGACTGCATTGTTAACAAAACACACTTGATTCGCCAGAGCTTGTATAACAGAATAAACATATTAAAATAACAGCAAGACAATATAGCATGAAGCTGCTTCATTTTGTTTTTGAGTCACATCTAACTGTGCATCTTCACATACTTGTTGGCAAAAATAGATCCCCGGTATGACCTTGAATATTAACAATACCAAACATGACTCACTCAGTGCGAACGTTGTAAGCTCTCCAGGGAATAAGTGGTGATAGGTGAGAGGGTCAGAAACAAAACTGAATACCTACAGTAGCTTTCCTACCTTTCCTACAGTAGGTTTCTGGAAACTAACTATTGTGTATGGTTCATAGGTGGTGTGGTAGTTATTTGCCAGCCACTCTCACTATTTTACTTGATGTTTTAAAAAAGAATAAAGCCTCCAAATCAAGGCTGGATACCTGTGTCTAGTCAAACATAGCAGCCACAGCAAAATACTACCGGCACATGACTAGAGGCCAGTGTTAATTGCTTATCCTGTTCTAATTAACAGTGTGTTTCTTCTTTGAACATTTAATTTTTCTTCTTCAGGGCGTTCAGAAAATGTGAAAAACTTAATTCGAGAAAACAATGTATTTTCCTTCTGCACAGCTAAGGCCTAATGCCTCGTGTGGGGCTTCAGTTGCTTCCCTGATGGAAAGTGCAGACCTGTTTGCTAGAATTTACAGAGAGAAAAGATGGGTCTCTTTATCCCTGTACAGTGATGGGGACTAAAGAGTGCTCTCTGGGTTAGGATGCCTTAACGGGCAGAAGGAAAGATGATTTAGTTGGTGATTAGTCTCTTGTCTCCCAGGGATGACAATTTTCAGGGATTATTCACCAGGACTTACTGTTGTGGAGATAAATTCCACTCATCTCTAATGGGTAATTACAGTTGACCAGCTTTATGATCATAACCTTGTTACTGTGCCACACTCATTGTAGAGTTGAGTGTGTGTGCGTGTGAGTACTATATAGGAAAGGTTGGGTTCCAGTCCATGTGTTTCCTGGAGATGCATTCAAGTGCACAGTCCAATTGCTTGTTTAGGAATACCTGGGTATCCATATGTGCTGGATCAGAGCAGTTCATCAGGGTTGATGACCGGTATGGGCTGTCTCCAGTAACAGAAAGAGCTGTACTCTGGCATGACAAAGGCCTCGTTCTGCTCTTTACTCAACAGAGGGAACACATGCTCCACCAGCTCACTAAGCCTGCCGTAACTATGGAGAAAAAGACGAGAAAGAGAGACAGAGAATAGAAATAATTAAGAGGTAAATTAAATTATTTTTAGCTAGTTAGCAATCAAGCAAAAACAAAATAAAAAGCAGAATTCTTAAAGACTTGTAGGTTTTATTTTAAATGCCTAAATACAGGAAGTAAAACTTAAAGCTGCAGCACTGACATATTACATCATAAAGTTATTATGGCTTATGTGTTAGAAAACAGTAGGCTACATCCACCAGACAAATTTAAGTCTGTTTTGTTCTCCACCAACTCCTGAGAAAAATACAACTGCTACATGCGCCATTATGTTCAATAGCTAGTTGCTAACTTTGTCCGTCCTTTGTTTGGTGCTGGGCAGGTAGTGTACAGTGGGGTAATGAGATCCTTTTTTGCTCATAACAGCTGCCTTCTGCTGGAAACGAGACTGATGAGAGTGGTGAGAGCAAACCAAAAGCTGTAAAACCAAAACAATGAGCTGAACTACAGAGTTGCATGATAAATCTCTGTGGGTTCCTCATTATGACTGACAAGTACAGTAATTTCATCTATTGTTAACATAAAAAATATTGATTAGTGCAGCTTTAAGCTAATATTTTTATCCCTTAAAATATCCCATTTGGTGGGCATTTTATCAGATATTATATAGTACAATGAGTGCACACATTCCTCACACTTGTAGTACTAATTCTGATGGTACCAATGTCTTATCCTTGCTACTGGGAATCTTTACAGTGAGACAGACAGAACAAGTCAGTTAATGTACTTACGAGGACTTGTTGCCCTTGGTCTGCTCCTGGATCAGCTCTCCCTTGGGGTTGACTGTGAAGGTCCTACACACTGGAACTCCCACCTCCTTATAGGCAAACACATCCTGTGTGGAGACAAAATGGCTAAAAGGCTCAATCTGTGAAACGTAAAATGTAAACAAAATGGTAGCCACTGAAATTCAAAACACAGGACTTGTAATACTGCCACACTGAAGTTCCTGTTTTCAGATGTTAATGCTTACAAGCACAACACAGGCTAATATTTTCAATTATGATTACTTAAAAAATTACTGGGCCTTTAAAAGCCATCTGAGAACACACTTGATTTTGTAATTTTCAGAAAGTACCTCATACATAATACACACTGGTACAAAGTGACATAAGCTCATTAATAACATTAACCACAGATTTCCTGTTTGTGCTCCAGCTAATGCATGTAATGGCAATATTTCTAGACTGAATGTTTTGGTGGGCAAGTGCAAGACTGTGTGTGTGTGTTTGTGTGTGTTATTTTTTTGTTTTCTTTTCTTTGGCGGGCGTTAGAGAGACAGACGTTTGATGGCTGACCCAGTGCTGCATCTGGGTGTTGGTGTTTATGCAGCTGAAGATGGGATGCTGTGCCCGGCTTGAGCTCCCTTCCACAGACGATGTCACATGGGACCGTACTCCGCCAGTAACCTCAGCTCAGGTTCAGCCCAGTACTGATTTCATATGTTTGTGTCTGCTAATTGATAGCCAAAGTGTCATGTTGATCTTACGATACATCATGATTGCACCGACTTCTGGAAAACACAGCTCTCTGACAGCGAGCGCTTCAATGTCTGGGAGTCTGACATCTTCAAACATCCATTAACTCACATTAGTTCTATTCCCAAAGGCGGCGTAGAATGGCTGCTTGTTATGCTGGAACAGGTTCTTGATATCTGTAAGGCATTCAATCTTGAAGATCTCTGGTTTCTTCTCAATGACCTCCCTGAAGCAAACAGACAATTTGATTAGAGCGACATACAAATGAATGTCCTTACCATGGGTCAAGTCTGAATTAGAGTTAGTTAACTTGGCCAGATACATGTTAAGTTTCTCTCAATATTCCTTCTTCTAATCTCTTTAGCTTTTTTTCCCCTACACATACAGTAGGTATATATGTAATATACTGTGCAAAGCATCTAAAAAAAAAACCCCACAAATATCAGTTTAAAATCCTTAGTTTAGTCTATCTTTCCTGATGGAAGTCCAAATGCCGGGATGGTAGAGATGTTTCTGTTACATGCAAATGAAATCAAGAGGGCCATGTAAATAATTCAAATATGTGCAACTTAAAGACATCACACGAAAAACGATATGCTGTAGGTTGCTATGGTGACATATTACCATGATGTACAAGGTAAAGGTCACAGAGAAATTACCATGATGTATGATTAAGATGAAAATACAGCAGAGCAGCGTCTCAACGTTAAACTAAACTAGTAACTAAACAGGAAGTTTGTTTACTTGCATGGGTACAACTGAGAAAAAACACTGGCTTTGGTCATGTTACGTGCATGTAATTGATAATGGGCCTATATGGCATAACAAGGTCTGTATTTTATTGTTTGTGTGAGTTGTGTGCATACAGTATTTAAGACAGAGGGTAAGAGATGGGCACAATAATTAAGTGATGCATACAAGCCACTGACATTTATGTTCATGCAAAACTACAGCTGCAGCAATATGTGTAGTGTTATAGTTGTTTAATTAACTTGACATTAACATATGCTGACATTAACTGTTGCCGAGCTCCATAAAATGCAAACTATGGATCAGTCGCATCAATCTTGTTTACCAAGAGCAATCATTTTTGCATCAATTCCCAGATAAATTGTGCAATGAATACAAAAATCCTGTCTCAGAGTTACTTGGAATAAGTTGCTTTTAAGTTCTTTATAGTGAAAACTGTAGACAAATGACAGTCTTCTCCTAAAATATTCCATCCACAGCTCAATGCTACGCAGACATTCTCTTAAGTCTAACTAGCTAATTAATAAACATGTCAATCGCACATCAAAGGTGAGGCCTTGGAGGCTTTCCCCGCCTGTGAAGAAACAATTCACAAGTGTTCAGAACCGACTGAGCAAACCAGGATGGAGACACAAGATGAAAAAATAAAAAGGTAAGAGACAGCAAGAAAATGCTGAACACGAATATATTTCTAGGAGCTGATGGCAAGGCTACCAACACAGTTAACACCTATTCAGTTAAAAATTCAGGAGTTTGAGTTTTCTGTAGCCTTAACAACCTCAGCATATGAAAGGCTTATTTTAATGAATGAGGATTTGGAGAGGATTTTGAGCTGGAGAAACTTTGGGATATTTAATGTGAAATTAAGTTTGCAGACTAAAAGGATTATAGTTTGAAGGGAGACAAATATGGGATGGTTTGAAAGGTGATAAGGAGGATTTAATGTATGTGATGACTTTGGGAATTAGAGGTATTTGGCTTTATGACACTGAAACTGGTAATCATTAAAATTGTATATTATTGTACCTGTGGAAGGCAGAGAAGAGGCTGCTGGGAGACAGCATGAGAGGTCCCCGGGGTAGAATGGTGCCTCCATCATTGACCCACTGCAGGTAACCTCTTGTCATGTCCGCCATGCCAATAGCCCGCGCTGAGCAGTACAAGAACTTGTAGCCATTCCTGCCAATGGGGAGAGCGTTGCTCATTAACAGTTGTTCCAATACAGTGTAATATCATGACCATCATTAGCAATTACTAAGAATAGCACTTTAATTAGATCAGCTGCTTTCATAATGTGCAGAAGTAACACCATCCATGCATTCATTAGCTATAGACATTAGAGATTGGGTGAGAGGCGGGGTAGGGCACAGGGCTGACAACCATTCATGGTCACATTCACACCTACGGGGCAATTTAATTCAATTCAATTGAGTTTTATTTATATAGCGCCATATCATAACAAAGGTATCTCAGGGCACTTTTTCGTATAGAGCAGGTCTAGACAGACTCTTTAAGAGTCGCCAACTAACCTAACCTGCATTTCTTTGGATTGTGGAAGGAAACCGGAGAACCTGGATGAAACCCACATGGAGAACAAGCAAACTCCACACAGAAAGGCCCCAACCTTCATGCTGTAAAGTGACAGTGTTAACCACTGTGCTGCCCTGACGTCATGCCAATTCAAAGAAAATTTTACTGAGGAAAGATTCTATCAATCATTACTACTAATGGTTACCGAAACCCATTTCCTCCTATGTGTATTACATTTTCAGTTCTCTGCATGACTAAAGCAGCAAAGACAGGTCAAGATTAAAGTTTTCAAACTCACAAAAGGAACTACAATGAGAAAAGTAGTCGAACACTGACAGTTTCATGGTGTATTTAGTTTCTACAATAATTCTGTTTTGATTATAGTTAAACTTCCTGAGTCATCCACCTCAAGGCATCCCACGCAAACACTGGGAGAAAATATCAACTCCACAGAGAGCGGATTGGGAATCAAACCCAGACAGTGCTAACCACTGACCAACCATTCATCCTTCCTCTGCGATTAATCAGTGTTGTTGTGCACTTACTCAGCTACTGAGTGGTAGAGCTTGGCAATGCCCTGGTGGGTCCAGTCCTTCCCCAACTGTGGCAGGATTTGTCCAAACACATCTGACCTAAAACATTAAACAAACACATACAAACATTAGTGACATAAAGACAGAGATATCCCCGCCAGGGACATCACTGAGAAACAGACTCCAAAAACGTAGCAGATTTAGAGTAAGAGAAAACATGTGCATAAAAGAAAATAAAGCAGATCGGTAATACAGACCGTTCAAAGAAGGTCACATAAAGCACCATAACTACTTACCATTTCATCATAAAAGGAGAACATTATGGACTGTACTCCAGTAATGAGGATTACTGGCCCATAGGGGAGGCACTGTCTCAACCCCATCTTATGGCTGTGTATGCTTACAGACTGAAATGTAAATGGGCTCATTATAGTCCCTGTGCTCTTCACCCTGTTACTCAAAGAAAGCAACATGTCATACGTTGGCCTAAAGGGTCACAGAGATAATAAGCTCCAGTCAATCTGGACCCGTTTGATGTTGACCACCTATGAACCTCATAGAGTGGGTGTCAGGATAGGCAGCATACATCAGGTTTGTGTCAAAAGAGATTGAGCTAGCTTTAAGCTATTTAAAAACCTGAACATAAATAAAACTGGGTTATGAACTTGAATTTGAGAAGGACTTGGGATTGTCCGTGGCACTGAAGTTGCTAAGAAAACTGCAATCATCTTCCTTTTTTCCATTTAACTATATATGATCCAACCTGTTCTGCAACAACTCAAGTCACTGTTCATTCACCTGCTGGCCCCCCATCAGCTGTGATCACGCTAATCTTCAAATAAGGAGCCTTATTTCACAGTATGTGGGCAATCTATAGACATGAGGGAATAATATTCCGTTTCTACAGATGCTGTCTTGCTAATGCACAAATTACTTCCTTTCTTGCAATATGGATGCTTACAAATCATGATCAAAGACTGGCATTCGTCATATGCTACACAGGTACTTGATGACAGCCATGATTTGACATACATATATATATGTG
>VMKM01002323.1:0-77611 GCA_008360985.2 Macquaria ambigua
AGCAAGTCTAGACCGACTCTTTATATTTACAGAGACCCAACAGTTCCCACCACGAGCAAGCACTATGCGACAGTGGCAAGGAAAAACTCCCTTTTAACAGGTAGAAACCTCGAGCAGAACCAGGCTCTAGGTGGGCGGTCATCTGCCTCGACCGGTTGGGTTGAAGGGGGAGGGGGGGAGCAAAGATGGCGAAGCTCTGATAAATGTGGTGGTTGCATCACCCACTCTTTGGGTTCAGTTCACCATCAAGTGTCTGGTGAAATCACTGTAAAAAAAACTCTTAACAGAAGACGTGTGTGTGTGTGCTGTGATTTCAGAGGTGAAGGAGTATCAGCGGGACTTTCTTCTTCCTGTGACCACCCAGCCTTCCTATCATGCCTCTGTGGTGGCGTCCATACTGGAGCAGCACACAGCTGAGCTGAGTGCTGCTCAGGAGTGGGACAACGAGTGGAACAGCCAGGGACTCCTGTCTCGCCTCACACCTCAGGCAAATCATCACACTCACTACAGTCACATTTAATTTCACACATTGTTTGTCTGGTTTTGATCCTCTGACATTGTTGTAAAAAACACTTAGCAGGGTGGAATTACCTGTAAGAGCTCACATGGTAAATTCAGTGTAACGTACATTTTCACAGCATTAAATCCATCAGTACAACATCAGAGTCAGGTCGTACTCAACACTTTCTCTTTGTAACACTGACACTGTTTTCTTTCACTTCGTAATTCCAGTCGCTTGTACTTTGCAGTTTTTATGAGCGCTGTTAAGCTGTTGTAATGAAACTCCCTACACCTGTTCAGGAGAGGCTGTAATGCACATAAACATGTTTATCACTTGTCTGTTGTTGAACAGGAGTATCGCTCCAGGAAACTGACCCGGCTGCGTAAACGCATTGAGGAGCAGCTGCGTTCTGCTGCTCTGCCCTCTCCTGAAAGTGCCTTTGGTGGTCCTCGCTCCACCTCCGACCTGTTTGAGCTACTGCAGGCTTTCAGAGGCTCCGCCCCCTCTGACCACGTCCTGACCAAGGGCACCCACTTCACCCACACCCAGAAGTTCACCTTCACACAGGTGAGGACCGCTCCACGAGCACAACAGTAAGAGTTTATAGGAGCAATATATGAGATACTGAACATTAATATAGCACCAGACAACTATTTCATGAATGCGTTCTTTAGCGTTCAGCTGAAGGCATTCATTCAGAGCTGGCTCACTCACCACCAGAGACTCTGGATCTTCCTGTTATTTCCCTCCAGTCTCTCTTCTTTTCCCCTTCTGCTCTGTTCATGAAGTAAGGTACATTTCCCCTCCAGTCAGCAGTCAACATGGACGAAGAGAGACTATACCGAGAGAGCTCGGCACCTCTGCGGCTTGCTGATGCAGACAGGTTGAGAAGCGAGCGTGAAGATAAATCCACTTTTTAATCCCAAAAGTTAAAAAATGAAACTCTAAGCTGGTAAACAGCTCTGGATCAGAGCAGAATCCGGTGTGACTCTGGGTGTTTATTCCTCCAGAGCTTCCCGGCGCTCCGTAGCTGTCTGTCGGCGAGCAGCGGCTCTGTCCCTCCGCTCTGCCCAGTCCTCCCCACACAACCCCCGCAAAGCCCCACTATACACACAAATTTTTCACTATAGTTGAATACTTACTATTACTATTTATTTATAGACGGTTTTATTTTGTTTCTGTCGAGTTTGAAGTGTGTTTTACGATCTGCGGAGTAAAATGATTGTATTTGACAATGGAGTCTGGTGGCTTTGAGGTGAGCGATATAACGGCTGTTTCTGGTTAGGTGTCCTCCCCACACAACTCACTGCAAAGCCCCACTATAACCATGAATTTTTCACTATAGTTGAATACTTACTATTCATGTATAGGCGGTTTTGGTGAGTTTTATTTTGTTTCTGTCGAATTTGAAGTGTGTTTTTAGGATCTGCGAGGTAAAATCAGTTTGTTCTTGTCTGTTTTTGACAATGGGGTTTGGTGGCTAGCGAATATCGTATATAGAACCTTTTTAATGAAGTGTTCTCTAACGTGTGTGTGTGTGTGTGTGTGTGTGTGTGTGTGTGTGTTCGTTCTCCAGGAGGCGGCACCAGTAACCAGCTCCATCCCCACTGGGCACCAGTCAGAGAGTGATATCCAGCTCCGACAGCAGGAGGAGCTGGCTTCATTCCAGCAGCAGTTCCAGCAGCTCTGCAGTGATGTGGACCAGCTAGCAGCAGACATGAAGCACATGAGTGTCACTAATACACAGGTAACACACACACGTTTTATATGTCTTGAACTGGATTCTAGCTTCCAACTGTGAATCTGCACATGCACTCAAACACACACACTGCTTACAAAAAGAGGCAGGACCAACACTGATGGAGTAGATGTGTGTCCAAAAAGAGCGAAATGAACACAAATGCATGATTATTGTTCCACGTGTGTGATGTATTGTGTGGCAGGTGTTGGATGAGTTGAAGCAGAGAGAGTTGGGAAACTCTGATAAAGAGGAGAAGATGCAGGTGAAGAAGAAAACAATCGACCTGTTGCCAGACGCAGACAACAACCTGCTGAAACTTCAGGTAGGAGGGCTGAGTGAGATCTCTGATAACAGATGGCATCAAACCCAGCAGGCCACTTAGTGGAAACCTGTGTGTTTCTTCCTCCAGGCTCTGGTGGAGGCCAGTGCCAAGCGGGTGGTGCACCTGGCCTCTCAGTGGGAGAAACACCGCGCTCCACTCATCGACGAGCACCGCAGACTCAAAGAAATCTGCAGCAACCAAGATGTAAGTGTTGCCTCACAGCGGATGCGTCACTTTGTTTGTTACAGTAAGAACCCATTTTGATTCTGTTCATGTGTCTCCTCAGCTGGAGTCGTCCAGAAAGCTGTCTGAAATCAAGTCTCTGCATGATAAAATCCGTGTGTCCACAGAGGAGGCCAAGAAGAAGGAAGAAATATACAAACAACTGGTAATGTACTGAATTTACATTTCTTTTGAGCAGAGAACTCTCAGCTAGCTGATCTTTGTTAGCACAGGTGCACTCATAGGTTACTGCAGGCATCATGTTGACATAGGTTTGTTTGAAGTTCTTTGTCTGCACAGTTGTCTTTTGGCACCTTGCTGAATGTACTGAATGTGTGTTTGACCATTTGTATTGTGCCTGTTTTCTTCCAACGTAGGTAACAGAGTTAGAAAACCTTCCTCAGGACGCGTCTCGATCAGCGTACACTCAGAGGATCCTAGAGATTGTCAGCAACATCAAGAAACAGAAGGAGGAAATTACAAAGGTACATTTAAAAGCTAATTACAAGGAGGTGGATTTGGACATAACTAATACGTAAAGCAAACGCACGGCTAGTTTTAATAGATCCAGTTTGTAAGTAGACACAGGTGGACGTCTGTCAGGCCTCATGATGTAACCTCTGCACACCAGCATTTAAAACAGCAACATTTTGAAGGGAATTCAATTCATTTCAGTCACTTCAATCAGTGGATTCAAGCTTTTAAAGGTGCAATATATGAGATTCTGAACATTAATATGGCACCAAACAACTATTTGCTACGTAAAAATATAGTGGAGTAATGGCGTCCTGATCAGAGAATGAAGTCACACTCCCTCTGTGTGTGTTGTTCTCCGAGCTGCTCTGTTCTTTGTTTTGAAATCTAGGACGGCCGTGTGTGCATGTTCATGCATGTGAGTCCCTCCGCGTTTATAAAGAGACTGAGAGAGTGACGCCCACGCAGCATTGTAAAAGCGAGATGGCAGACTGCAGTTTGAAGTGTTCAGCTGAAGGCATTCATTCAGAGCTGGCTCACTCACCACCAGAGACTCTGGATCTTTCTGTTATTTTCCTCCAGTCTCTCTTCTTTTCCCCCTCTCCTCTCTGTACGTTCATGAAGTAAAGTACATTTCCCCTCCAGTCAGCAGTCAACATGGACGAAGAGAGACTATACCAAGAGAGGTCAGCACATCCGCGGCTCGCTGCTGCAGACAGGTTGAGAAGCGAGAGTGAAGATAAATCCACTTTTTAATCCCAAAAGTTAAAAAATTATACTCTGGGCTCTCCTCCCGCCGGTAAACGGCTCGGGATCAGAGCAGAATCTGGTGTGACTCCGTGTGTTTATTCCTCCAGAGCTGCCCGGCGCTCCGTAGCTGTCTGTCGGCAAGCAACGGCTCTGTCCCTCTGCTCTGCCCGGTCCTTCCTACACAACCCCCGCAGAGCCCCATTATACACGTGAATGTTTTTTGCTATAGTTGAATATTTACTATTACTATTTATTCATAGACTATTTATAGGCGGTTTTGAAGAGTTTTATTTTGTTTCTGTCGAGTTTGAAGTGTGTTTTATGATCTGCGAGGTAAAATTAGTGTTTTTGACAATGGGGTTTGGTGGCTTTGAGGTGAGCGATGTAACGGCTGTTTCTGGTTAGGGGGAAGCATGGCCAACATGCCGATTTGTTTTAGTTTGAGATGCTGGTGCTAGTGTGACATCTTCTGGCAGCGATTATCGTATATACACCGATCAGCCATAACATTATGACCGCCTGCCTAATATTGCATAGGTCCCCTTTTGCCACCAAAACAGCCCTGACCCGTCGAGGCATGGACTCCACTAGACCTCTGAAGGTGTGCTGTGGTATCTGGCACCAAGACGTTAGCAGCAGATCCTTTAAGTCCTGTAAGTTGTGAGGTGGGGCCTCCATGGATCGGACTTGTTTGTCCAGCACACCCCACAGATGCTCGATTGGATTGAGATCTGGGGAATCTGGAGGCCAAGTCAACACCTTGAACTCGTTGTCGTGTTCCTCAAACCATTCCTGAACCATTTTTGCAGTGTGGCAGGGCGCATTATCCTGCTGAAAGAGGCCACCGCCATTAGGGAATACCGTTTCCATGAAGGGGTGTACTTGGTCTGCAACAATGTTTAGGTAGGTGGTACGTGTCAAAGTAACATCCACATGAATGGCAGGACCCAAGGTTTCCCAGCAGAACATTGGCCAAAGCATCACACTGCCTCCGCCGGCTTGGCTTCTTCCCATAGTGCATCCTGGTGCCATGTCTTCCCCAGGTAAGCAACGCACATGCACCCGGCCATCCACATGAGGTAAAAGAAAACGTGATTCATCAGACCAGGCCACCTTCTTCCATTGCTCCGTGGTCCAGTTCTGATGCTCACGTGCTCATTGTAGGCGCTTTCGGCGGTGGACAGGGGTCAGCATGGGCACCCTGACCGGTCTGCGGCTACGCAGCCCCATACGCAACAAACTGTGATGCACTGTGTGTTCTGACACCTTTCTATCAGAACCAGCATTAACTTCTTCAGCAATTTGAGCTACAGTAGCTCTTCTGTTGGATCGGACCACACGGGCCAGCCTTCACTCCCCACGCGCATCAATGAGCCTTGGCCGCCCATGACCCTGTCGCCGGTTCACCGGTTTTCCTTCCTTGGACCATTTTTGGTAGGTACTGACCACTGCAGACCGGGAACACCCCACAAGAGCTGCAGTTTTGGAGATGCTCTGACCCAGTCGTCTAGCCATCGCAATTTGGCCCTTGTCAAAGTCGCTCACATCCTTACGCTTGCCCATTTTTCCTGCTTCCAACACATCAACTTCGAGGACAAAATGTTCACTTGCTGCCTAATATATCCCACCCACTGACAGGTGCCATTGTAATGAGATAATCAGTGTTCTTCACTTCACCTGTCAGTGGTCATAATGTTATTGCTGATCGGTGTAGAACCTTTCAGTATGTGCTGGTATCAGCTATAACATCCATCATCAACACTGTGTTTCCATGCAGATTCTATCAGACACTAAGGAGCTCCAGAAAGAGATCAACAGCCTGACAGGAAAACTGGACCGGACCTTTGCTGTGACCGATGAGCTGGTCTTCAAGGTAGCATCAGTATCAGTACTCTTGTTACATTCTGTTTGACTCGTTAATTAAAGAGAGTAACTTCTCACTACTAAAGAACCCAAACAACAGCCAGGTGAAGACCTAGAAACATAACCAGCACCAATCCAACTAAATTCACACAATCATTTCTGCAGATGAGAACACATCATGTTAACTCTGTGCAGTACATGAAAATAATAAGGTTTATAAATGAACACAGCTGTAAAAAGTATGTGTTTTGCTTCATCTTCATCGGGTAAATTGAAGTTCAGGTCATCACACAAGAAAATGTCCATGTATGTGTTTTTGTACCAATTTTTCATGTATGAATTAATTTGTTTTTGTCATTTGTAGGATGCCAAAAAAGATGAATCCGTTCGCAAATCCTACAAGTACCTGGCTGCCCTCCATGAAGTATGTCATCATGTTTGTGTGACTTTCTCATACTGCATCATATGTGTATCATATATATCAGAGAACATGTTACATGTCATCTTTCCACCCTGCATCCCTCTGCAGAACTGTAACCAGTTGATCCAAACCATCGAGGACACCGGGACAATCCTAAGAGAGATTCGAGATCTAGAGGAGCAGGTAGGATTTACAGCTTAACTGATTATTGATTATTGTTACATCATCACATTGTACACTCTGATCAGATCAATATCAGTTTCATCGTCCAGTACAGAGAGAGCTGCAGGATGTGGTTAGCCTAGGAGCAGGTAGCATTAGAGTTGTTAATTCATTTTATTACTTTTCTTTTTGTTGTTAAAGTAGAAACACCACAATGAAACAACATACGGATGCAGCTGGAAGTATCTGTCTTTCCACAGCCTGGAGCTGGTGGTTGTATGTTGTATCTAAAGCCCAGTTCAGACCAAAGATTCACGACGAGACGAAACCGTTTTAGAACGTCGCAGGGAAAAGTTGCAGCAGTGTGAACTGGCCCGTCTCAGCTCGACTCAAGCTGGCTGATGGCGTCGCCTGCGACTCAGCTTGTCAAATTGCCAGCGGCTGGTTTTAGAACGTAAGGCACGTCACCTGTTTCAACAGCCAATCAGCTCGTAGCAAAGTCAGCTGGTCTTTACAAACTGTCAGCTGGTCAAAATGGCAGAGTATAGCCTACTTTCTTTATTACACTGATTATTAATACAGTAATGAAATAATGTACTAAATGACTAATGAAAAAGCAAGAGCAAGAAAAATAGAGTAGCCTGCAGTTGTTATGGCAGAGTCAGGAGGATACTTTTAATTTTGTTTAATTGTTAAATCTGCCCTCTTTTCTCTTGTAAAACAGTCATGTAACTTCTTTTATCTATGGGCTGTAGCTCACCTGTCGCCAAGAAGCGCAGCGTTATCATCAGCTGGTCCCCTGGTGAAATGCTGTCTCGATAGTTAGTGTTTTCTCTGCTGATTAGAGGCGGACGACGGAACTGCTCCGGGAATAGACGGGAGACATTGACAAAAGAGGGGAGATCTCCTGTCCCCTGGGTATTCCGTTGAAGCACCCATGGACGGCTCCAAATTCTCGAACCTCTCACTTGTTTGTTTTTTTTCGCCATTTCATTAATACTAAAAATGCAACTGTAGCAAGTAACTCACTATCACTATCGTCATTCATATTTTAAGACGCTACTAATTATATCCAGCTGCAAAAAACGCCTGAAAAGCCGGCAGTTACAACGGAAGCACAGAGTCGTTGCTATGGAAACGATACGCCGTCTCGTCTAGTTGCTTTGGTGTAAACTGGCAGGTTTCAGAACGTTGCAGACCGGCACGTTGCAAGTAGTTGCAAGTTTCAACTCATCTTGTCGCGAATCTTTGGTCTGAACTGGCCTTTATATATAGTATATTGCACCAGTCCTCTTTGGATATTTGTATGTTAAGTTCTTTCCCATTTATCTTTAATAAACAGTGTAGTGATGAATCTGCTTGTCACCAAACTTTGATAAAATACTCATCAGCAGTATCAACAGGAAATCAGTTTTTATCTTTCTCAAAATAAACCCTGACTTGCAGATACCTAAAAGAAAAATCATATTCTTTCTTTAATTTGTAAAAAAGTTTGATTTCATCCTGTCAGTTATAATTGTAACTACACTGGTCCAATAGAATAATGGCCACACTTTATATAGAGATATCTTTTGAAGATTTATTTTGTCTCTAAAAAGTTTAAAAATAAAGTTTCAAATATACATCTGAGTCATTTTACAGTCTCTCAACAGCTAACAGTCCCAAACACGTTAGCACAACAGAAATGTGATGAAATCAAATAGAATCACTGAAAACGTATCACACTGTCCATGTAAAGGGATATCAAACAAACATTATTCACAAATGTAAACCAAATGAAACAATCACTGTGTGCGCCTCTTGGACCATGTGCAGAATCTGGTTATTTTGGGGCCGTCTGTCTGTCCTCTGCATCCATGTTGTCTCTTATCCATAATGCTACGGTTATGCTCTTAACTAAACTTTGGTAATGGGACCCCTTACACTCTACATCAAAACACAACCTTACATAAAGAGCCCTACATGTTTAACAAACAATTATTTTAAGGTGGTATATTTTAGACACATTTTTCTCAATGTTTCCCTTTTAACATCTTATTTACATGACATTAATCCATTTTTAATGACTGTATGAACTCAAATAATCATGGATTCATGACAGGAACATATCAATTAAACACCTCAAAGAATCATGTCTCTGGGACAGTTACAATAATGCTTATTGCTGTAATGCCCCATGTGCCCCCTGTTTAAACCTGTGATTGAGGATCCCTGGTTTGAATTTGGAATCTTGAGAACTTTCCCTTTCCTCTGCAAATTATATTTCTGAACCAGATTTACAAAGTTAATTTTGTGATCGAGTCAAAGCTTGTTCTCATTTTCATTAAACATATCAAACTCAGGACACGGCATCCCTCCACACTTTATTCAATATCTTTCCACCTTGTATCGCAGCAATATACCATAGCATAATAACGTTCTTTACGATTGGGCACAGCCACAGCTCCCTTGTCTTTGGGGAGTTGACGGGTTGTGATCTTAATTCCTTCATATTACATTTCACGCTCCTGAATCTCCCTTAACATTCAGTCACTAAGTGGATTATAAAATTAGTTATGGAAATGATGTTGAAAATAGGAACTCAGCGAATAGTATCAATCTTTTTTATCAACTTAGAGGGTACAAAAACAACAAACATGATTTACTCTCAATATAAATAATCAACATTAAATCAAAGATGTCTGGTTCATTCAGTAGTATTGCTGTAATCTACCTTCTGGTCACCAGTGCCAGCACTCAAAGAAAAAAAAAATCCTGCTCCGTCTTTAATTTGACATGTTTTGGATTGATCTTTCTGGATCCGAGTCTTTGTGTTAAACTCGACCTGCAGTATCTCTCTACTGGACATCAGTATTGTTATATGCCTTTCAGTGTGAAAGCCAACATGTGTGTTCTTTTTGAAATGCAGCATCACGTTCAGAGACTTGCAGTTAACATTTTTCACCTGGCATCTAAACTTGTCCACAGATTGAGACAGAAAACGGAAACAAAACGGTGGCTAACCTAGAGAGGATCCTGGACGACTACAAGGCCATTCGACAGGAGAACTCTGCGCTTGCTGCCAAAGTCCGAGAAGGCTGAAGGAAGCCCGGGTTTGCTCTGCTCTGCCTGCTGAGTCCGGTAGACAGACCTGAATGGGACTGAAACAGCCCTCCAGAGACTGCTGCTGGTCACTAACACCACCCTCTGTTGCTGTTGGAGACCTGCTTTCCTTCAGAAAGGCAAGCTGAGTTTTGTACCACGGAACTAACCAGACGTTTAAATGCACAACCTGTGTGGATGGATGAAGATGACAATTAGTTTTTCATTTCTTCGGATGGACCCTGTACTGTGTGTGAAACCCAGGACAGCAGAGGGCGCTGTCACACCTTTTCTCTTCACACATAAAGGCGGTAATATTGATGTAAGAAATGTTTTCCTAAGATATCTTGATTCAAATCTTTGAAATCAAATCCAGTTTTTAATACGGGAATCATTCCACCATTTTCAGACATTAGCAGCTCATTCGTTGTCATGATTATATCTGAACTGAATATGTTGAGTGAATGGAGTTTGAATGTAGTCCATTAATGATGTCGTCCAGCAGAGTATTGTTGTATATATGGTACCAGCTTAAATAAAGATGCCTTACAAACTTGAAACTATTGTAATCCTTAAACAGTCGCTGGTCATGAAAAGGGACCTACTGTCCTCTATTCTCCATTCTCAACCAGTGGGCCGTGGTCCAATGGTGGGCCTCAGAGTGCCATGTAGTGGGCCACGGAGGCAGTGGTACTGCCAAATGGTTAGATTAAAATAAAATAAAGTTTTGAATCATTAACAAAGCTACTTACTTTACTAGTTACTTTTATATCTAAATGTGCTCAAGGATTCACATAAATGAAAAACGTCAAATTAAAAGGCATAATTTCAATGACCGGTTACATTTGAATATCACCATGCCTCATCAGGTAGAGACGTGTTTTGTCTGTTCCCTTCAAATGCAGTGGCACAAAATGGACCGATTTTTGAAACGAAAAAAGTGCTGTTGGAGACAACCCTGCGCCAGTAAAAGCTCCAAAGTGTGTGGTACAGAAATATGACACTGAATACATTACATTTGGATTTATAATGGCAGGAAGTGCAAAACAAAGTGTGTTAAATGTGGTGAAATCCTGTCAAATAAAACCATTGAAGCTCTAGAGACACTTATACACAAAACACCCAGGATGTTATGGTTTTTTTCTCATTTATTTGGGAAGGTGGTCCTCGGAAATGGGCCTTAAGTTACACAACATTGAGAACCTCTGCTCTATATCATCAACACCCCAATACTGTGTTTTACACACTTTTAATGCACTGCAGTGTTCTCAGTGGTTTGGTACAAAGCAAATATTTCCTTCTGTAACACTTTAAAGAACATTTGTCGGTTTTGGTATTTTTCCTTGAAGTGCTGCTTAAAGATACTCTGATTCTGTCGTACCCGACACTGCCCTACTGTTGCCGTTTGAAACTCTTGTTTTAGTGTCACTGCATGTAATCCTCCCAGCAGCATGAACCAGTTGATAAATGGATGATACTCACTGGATTAGAACCGGATTGGCTTTTTCAGACTTATTCTAGGTTTTCTCTCCACAGAAAATTAGTAAATAATGCATTTATTTCTTTAAACCACTGCCGTGGGAACTTGAGAGGAAAAGATAATCTCAGAAATATGTTAATTTTAATTATTTCTGCTCTCCCCCAAAATGATAAGGGTATTGTCATCCATCTCTTAAGATCTTGCTTTATAGTTTTCAAAAGCTTTGGCCCATTCAACTCATAGATCTTTTCAACTGGAGATTTAATTGTGATACCAAGATATTTCATCCCGCTTCTTCCATACAATGGGAGTAGAAGCTAAATCTGCTGGGGATGTAAGGTGGTTAAGCGGGATGGCCTCACTCTTACTCCAGTTAACCTTGTAACCAGAGTGCTGACTGAAATCATCAATGAGCTTCAAAAGGTGTGGGACTGAGTCACCTGGGTGGGATAATGTTAAAACAATGTTGTTGGCATAAAGACTGGCTTTAAAATTATACCCAAAATATGATACTGGATATATTTGGATTGACTCTGATGGCACAGGCTAAATGTTCAAGTGCTAGTGTGAAAATAAGAGGAGAAACTGGACAACCCTGTCTGGTAGACCTGAAAAGCTGAAAAAGGGACGAGATCATGCCATTGGTTTTGACACAAGCAATTGGTTTATGATAAAGAGCCTTAATACAATGTAGACAGAGTCAGACCAAAACCAGGTTTTGTTAATGTATGAAATAAATAAGACCATTCTATCCTGTCAAATGCTTTTTCTGCATCCAACGATATTGCTACAGCTGGATGCTGAAGTGATTTAGCTCTTGACATTACATGAAAAAATCTCCTCATATTACTTGAGGCAAGATGACCAGCAACGAAACCCACTTGGTCTAGGTGAATTAGAAAAGAAACCGCTTTTTCGAGGCGCATTGCAAGCATCTTTGCAAATATTTTGTAAGCCTTGAGAGACACAGGTGCGGTGCATTAATCAATCTGTATTGTATATCAGTAGTGGCAGCCCTGAGGGGAGCTCTCGCTGGGAGAGGAGTGGAGAACACGCGCCCAACGAGGAACTAAGCTGGCCGGACCGGCAGACCGGGCCAGAAGACGCCGGAACGGCAGCTGTATTGTAAATAGTTGTAAATAAACGAGCCGAACGGCTCAGAAATGCTTCCAGTATGTGTCCAAGCTTCTCTGTTGACAGACCCGCAGTAGCGATTCATGCTACACACAGCTAAGCGTGTGCTGCCGGGCATTGATTGATTAGCAACAATATCATTATACAATATATTTAAAAAGGGGGACAGTGTGTCCTGGAAACATTTATAAAATTCAATAGTAAAACCATCCTCCCCTGGTGATTTACCAGCAGTAAGCGATTTAATTGCAGACTTAATCTCTGTCTCAGACTGCCCTTTCCAAATATACCTTATCAGTGTTCTTCAACATCAAAAAATCATTGGTTTCCTTTAAATTAAACTTACATTGTGACTTATATAATTTTGAATAATAATCTCGAAAAGCCAGATTTATTTGTTTTGGTTCACACATTAAAGACCCTTTACAGTTGAAAATGGCTGGGATTGAAAATTTGCTCTCCATTTGTTTCAGCCTAAGAGCCAACATTTTGCCAGCCTTGTCACCATTACATACAAAGCAAATGTTGTTGTTCATGCAAAGATGCTTGCAACTCTGACAAATTATAATAATAATGAAAAATTAACATTGATTTTTTTAACTTCCAGATTATTAGGATCCTCCATGTGCTGTTTTTCTAATTTCTTAAGTTCCATCATCAGAATATTCCTTCTTTCACACCTTTGTCTCTGTTTTGCCACAGAGTAACTAATGATCCACCCTCTACATGTAGCTTTAAAAGCCTCCCATACCGTCTGTACACAGGAAACAGAATTCAATTTTACAGCAAAAAAGTCTAATATGTTTTCCTTCACCAATGAAACCAGCTTCTCATCCCTTAACAAGGTATTGTTAAACTTCCAATGTTTTGTTTTATGTAAATTTAAGAGAGGAGAAAATACTACAGAAATAAGAGCATGATCCGACATTAATATATTGTGGATCTCAGCATTGATCACATTCTCATTTAAGACATTTGACAATAGCAAATAATCTATCCTGGAGTAGGAATTGTGGGCCTTAGAATAAAAAGTATATTCACAGCTACTTGGATTTAAACAACGCCATATATCGGTTAAGCCTAAAGATTTCTGAATTTCTTCAAAGGCTGCAGAAAGGGCCGTGTCTGCTGGAAGGGGCCGGTTAGAACCATCTATTGCTGCATCACGTACTAAGTTGAAATCACCCCCAAGCAGATAAAATCCCCAGTGAACTTGGACAGTAGTACACATAATGTCGACAAGAATACTGCTTGCTATGTTGACAAAAGTATATTTTTTATTCTCAAGACGTCCAGAAATTACAACATATCTCCCTTCCTTATCAGCAATTAACTCTGTTAATTTAAAAGAAACGTTTTTACAAATCGAAATGCACACACCCCGTGAAGCACTGCTGCCTGGGGCCGCAAACACTTGGCCAACACATCTTTGCTTTACTTTCTGTGATTCCATCTCGTTCAAATGAGTTTCTTGTAGCATTGCAGCATGCCAAAGACTTGCGAAATGATTTTATACCGCTTCACTTTGTTTGACACCCCATTCACATTCCATGATATCAATTTAATACTATTAGGTCTCATTTAGATGTAAAATATATATATTCTAGGCCACCACTCTGCATATTTTTTTCCATAGATACTAGGTCTACTCTGCACCTCGGGGGGGTAGGGAAAAGGTTAAAAAAAACAAAAATACAATACAAATACCAAACACAGAAAACACATAATATTGCCAGTAGGCAACAGGAGTAACAACGAATAAGAAGAGGAAGACACGTCCCTCCTCTGTCCATGACCCAACAGCGACTGGGTGAGGGCATAGGCGTCACATGACCAGAACTAAATTAAGCAGGCTATTCACTTCAGTTATACAATAAACAATAATGACATCTCGCTGGTCAATAAGCCCAAAAAGAACGCATCATGAAATGTTAACCTGTTGTGGCGCATCGTCAAGTCTTTGGATGCCTCATCAGGAGTTTTATAGATGTATTTCTTTCCATCCACTGTGACAATAAGCCTAGCAGGATAGAGAAGGCCATAGCGGAGACCGGCTCCGCTGAGCTTCACTTTTATATTGGCATACTCTGCCCGCCTCTCAAGGGCGTAACCATGGTATAGATATTGGGGGGGGTCCACATTTTTTTGAGTGCATTTCCCACAATTCTATGATATTTATATATGAAAATTTGCACATTTAGAACATCGTTTTGAGGACTACATTGATCATTTGAATTCACATTTAAAGGAATAGTCTGATTTCTCTGAGATAGTGGCTGCCCCTCCACTTCATTTCTTTTGGTCAGTTGCTTACTGTTCACTGTTTTACAAGCTAAAACAAGCAGCTTCTTCCAAACTTGTCCACCCGTGTCTTAATCTAATTAAGATGGGAGTATTGCTCTCCATGTAACCATAATCATTCACACACAAGATGCATTTACCTGTAGTGCCTTACTAAGCTACCTATTTAGCTGGATTCTTACACTTACTGTCTATGTGCTCTACTAAATTACATTATAGTTCACATTCCACTTTCTCACCTGATCATCTGTATCTCCAGAGCATGTCCCTGTCTGGCCACTGCTTTCAGCATGTCTCTCCCTCCCTGTCTCTCTGTGCTGCCTGCAGTGTGACCACATATCATTATTTTACCTAAAGAACAATGACTGATGACCTTGATGATCATTTTAATTTGATACACTGAATATTCTGCTTGTATTACTAGTTTTATTTACTTTAATGTAATCATGCTGTTTAGCTAGCTATATAGTAAGTGTATAAAGAACAGTGTACAGGGTACAGTAGTAACAGTTACCTGAAACGTTAGCTATTGTCTTATCTACTAACCTAACGTTAGCTATTTTGGTAGCTAGTAACTTACTGTCTGAAAAAAACTTGTATGTTTTTTAGGTAATGTTACTTCCTCTATTTGCTCACCTCAACTGACTAATGACTCAATTGAAATTAAAAAACCCGTCAGATTACCATCACAGCACAGAACAATTTAAGGTGATCTGATTCTGAGCTTCATTAGCAAACACTGATAGCAACAACAACCATAGATATAAAACAGTAGATGTGACATATAATAATAACTTGCCATTCCAGAATGGAACCATGTGGCAGCCATATTACCTGGGTCCAGTTTTAAACTTGCTGTAATTGGAACCTATGGTGAAATAGGCTTATGTTGTCTTTATAATCCTTATATTTTTTCTACTTTTTTATTCAAAGTAATGAGTGTAAGACAACTGTGCCTGTCTAGAATGAGCCAAAAAAATAAAGATTCTGGTAGGAATTTGATTATTAAAGCTCCAAGAGAACAAGTCGTGCTTTCAATCATGAAAATAATCTCAGAATTGTGCACTTATATTGCAGACAATTATTTTATTTTTTCAATTTTGCCTGAACTTAATATGTAAGAACTGTCTTTGGTATTCTGAATGGCTAATATATTATGGGGCTTTCTTCCTATCTTTAATCAAGAGCATGGTCTTTCAGTTTGAGAGCATGTTTTATTGATTTCATGTTCAGATTTTGTAATACTCTCTCTCAAAACCCTGCTCTCGCACTCAAATAGCTCCTGCTTGCGCTTGGATTTGCTCTGGTTCTGTTCAAACTGGATGTTTGATATTGTTGCTTGTGCAGATTTCCTGCGCTCTCTCTCAAAACCCTGCTCTCGCACTCAGGCTGCGTCTGTGCGCTCGTGGAATGTTCTGCTCTGCTCTTGGATTTTTTTGTGGAACAAGCCTGTCAAAATTCCCCAACCAATAGAATGTCAGCAGTAGTGGTAACCCAGGAAATGATCGCTGCCTCATTGCGGGCGCGCTCGCTTATTTCTTACAGCGTCCCGGTTACTCTTTAACCGGGTTCATCCGCTCCCGCCCTCCACGGCTTTATTATATGTACAGTTAATCAAAGCCGACCCGAGGCATAAACGTACTAAACGCCTGCTTAGGGCCTCGTTGTCCCACAAGAGAGCTTGAATTTTTTTGTGATACCGGTATATTGTATTATGTCAAGAGTAATCATACAAAAACACAATATTGTGTTAACCGGGTGGCTAGCAAATACTAGTGGTTTAATCCATCCCTGCTGCCTCCGTCAGAGCTGGTGTCACGTTCATGCGCACTATAAAGTACGTTAACTGCACTTTGATGCAAGCACAGTCAGTCAGACAGTTCGCTCCTAGTCGATGGAGAAAGCGGCAAAAAAGTAATGTGCAAAAAAAGGACATATCCTTCTGGAGCAGAGAAAAGAAAGAAGAAGAAAACAGAAGATGCGAAAAAACAGCAAGATACAGGTTTGTTTGCATGACTAAATACAACTAGGTGGATTAAGATGTCAAGGCGATTTAGGGACGTTTAGGCAACGTTAACATTCCTAAGACAAGATATGCTAACGTTAGTTAGGCTATTTTCGTAAGCTAACGTTAGCTAGCTAGTTAGTTAACAACATAGCCTATATGAAAATCTTAGGAAAGTTAACGTTTGAATAAACATCCCTAAATAGCCTTGACATCTTAATCCACCTAGCTGTATGTATAATAGCAAGGTAGCTAACTAGCTAGCTGGACAAATTTCGATTTTAATTGGTAGATAGCTAGATATGCTTGCTATTCATAGTTGGTTTGAAATAAAAGCAAGCTAAGTTTTTCATGTTTGTATAAAGTTACTGAGCTTGATGCTGATAACACTAGCATTTTGTGATTACTCATAAAATATCTCACTTAACTAGTTATAAATTCGTTTTTAGTACGCTTTTTCTGTGTAAAACTAACTTGTAGCTGGGTACAGTATTGGGCAAATCACTTTCAAAATGCAATATGTTACATATTACTAGTTACTTTCATTTGAAAGTAATACATTACTTTACAGTATTACTGTCTGTGTAATATGCGTTGCGCTGTAATATGATTACACTACTTTTGCGTTACTTTCACCAAAATACCTGCAGAAGTATGACTAGGCGAGGATAATGTTGCTTCATAGCAGGTAATCAAAGCACAGAAGCTCAAGTTTATTGCAGTTCATACAAATCCAGTGGTGGGTGATATTGTATAGCCTAATAAAAGCTCTTCTTTGAAGTGCAGATCTAGCCCATTCATGCATTTGCATGCAGTGGTTACCACTTTGTATTAAAATCGCCCCCTGAAATTAACAATAGTGTGATGATATACAACATTAAAATAGCCTACACCTTGGACCCAGGGATGGGCAGGCAGACAAAGGATCAAAGTCTGATCAATTATAGGTATATATTTCTGTAATGAAAATAAGCTTCAGTTCCATAAACTTGGTACTGATAACAGCTTAATATTATTTACATTACCATTTTGGAGTCTTTGCTATCATATTGCAATATCATTATGTCTTAATTAGCTAGTTATAGATTAAGAGTTGTTTTATGTGTACAAATTGCTGCTGAGTATAATCATTTATGTTGGTAAAATAAACTCATTCCGTTTCATCAGCTATGTACTCATACTATATGAAACTTCCCCAGGAGCGAGCTGGAGCACAACCAACGCCACCTGCCCCTGATGCCCCAAGTGCCAGTGTCAGTGACGATCTTGCCTCTGTACATTCAGCACTGCAATCCACCTCTTCAGCTGATGATAATACAGCAGGTGAGTTTTCAACAAAGGGTTATTTTCCCAGGTCAGTATATTTATATGGATAAACCATGCCTTTTGTAAGATTCTTTTTTAATTATAATTTTTTTTTTCTTTTTTCATCTTAGGTCCATCCTTCTCTGCAGGTGAGGAGCGCTTACCAACACCCACTGATCCTACTGTCTCTTCTGTGTCTGTTTTAACCTCAGCTGATGTGGCTGGTAAGTTAACAGCACAGCAGCCTTTGTATTTGCTCAGTTTACTGTAGAATATCCTGAGAGGAAAATTGTTTTAAACCAAAAGCAATTCAAGTGGGCAACTTGTTTACAGTAAATGCATTGTCTGCTGTTTTATTTTGTTACTTTTCAGTACAGTGCTGAGGCGGTGGGGGGCCCCCCAAATTAAATTCTGCTTAGGGCCCCATGAAGGCTGGCCCTGCAGTTAATATATCAATGCCCGTACTTTTTATTTTACTCTAATAGCTGCATTTTTTTGTTTTGTTTTTCCCAACTTCTATTCTAGAAATAGGTCATTAACAGTAACAGACCAGGGGAATGTCTTAACATGAAAACATAAATTAAGAGCACATTTCAGTCATTTTCACAGCCTTCATACTGAATGAACAGGAGATTGTGTCGATGTAATGTTTGGTTTCATTAATGATTAATATAAATTAGAGTTTTGAATTTGAATATTTTGATTCGTGGATATGGTATTTATCCAATATTATAATTACATTCATTAAATACATTGTGATTATTATTTTTAACCAAAAATGTTGAAACCAAATAGTACATTTTCCAAAAATATGAATAATAAGTCAGACTATGTTATCAGTGATGACTAATGTAATATATTTCCATAGTTTCTGCCTAAGGACAATGCCGAAAAAAGTAGTGAGTTTCAGGGTAGCATTCACATTATTTAGGATAGTAAAGCCAAGAGAATTAAGCCCCCCTGCATCATAGGTTCATCACAACAGACTTACTATAATAGCTACATGTAATAGTAGCCGTATAGCACACCGACGGGAGGCCGGTGAGAGGAAGATGGCAGTGGGAGTCTAGCGGCTCGCTGGCCAACATGGACCACCAAAGTCAAGGACCTCAAGTAAGTTTTATTTTAATGGTGCTATTACTTCCTTCAAAATTAATTTACAACATCATATTTGCGGTACAAGAATACATCCATGATAATAATCTTGGCTTTCAAGTGTTGTACGTTATGGCAACACTGTTGCTAGGCAACTAACTGTCACGGTATGCCGTCTAGCAGGCAGCAGGGAGAGGACCCAAATGCAGACAGACCAGGAGGCTTCAGCAAACTGGAGGTTTATTTAACACAAAAATTAACTTACAAGTAGAAACTCAGGAAACCAGGAAACGACACACAGGGAGACCAGGAACAGAGAAACTGAGAACGAGAGACTGAAAACTGAGGCACAGGGAGAGAACTAACAGCAACAAACCACAATGAACCAACAAGGAACAAAGACAGGGGACCGGTATATATAGGGGAGGAGACAACGAGGGAAGCAGACACAGGTGGGTAACAAGACACAGGTGAAACAATCAAAACACTTACAATTACGTTATTTTGAGTGTGTGATAGAGCAGCTACAGTGTTACCATAACATACCTCTGATCGATCTGAACTCCATTGAGAAAACAAGCATTTTAAAAGTTGTTTGCTTGTTGTCTTGTGGACAGACCTGACAAAGCATCACTTCAGATTTTTTTACAATTTGGCATCATGATGTAGTTATTTCGGCATCCTTTTGATACGTTTATTGCAATTAAAGAGACGGAACTCCTTTACTTGGTGTCCATCCGAGAAATCCTGGCACCGATCCTAGCTAACAGGTCATCAAACTAGGCTCTGGTCAGCCTCAAGTAGCGCTGGAAACGGCTGTCACCCAGACGCAGTTCCTGGAAAAGTCGGTTAAATTCACAGAGCTGTGTGCGCCTCTGGATGATGTTATGAACCCAAACACTAAGGCGTTTAGTTTTCCGACGTATTTGAGACTTCCACAACAGGTACAATGCAGCAATATTAGTTATTTCGGCCATGGTAACGAAAAGAAATACACATTGTTGGCACTCCATTATTTTTTCCCGGAAGAGAAGGGCAAAATGGTTAATAACGGTTTGTTTTTATAAAAACAAATGATCCAGCGGTCAACTATTCGCGGTCACTTCGCTTTTGGTGGGAACACACCATGAAGGTGACGTTGTTTTCCTCTCACCGGCCTTCCGTCAGTGTGCTATGGCTACTATTACATGTAGCTATTATAGTAAAATAAACAGTACGGGCGCTGGTATACGGTATATAATATCACTGGTATATATATTAACTGTACATATAATAGAGCCGTGGAGGGCGGGAGTGGATGAACCCCGTTTAAAAGTAACCGCCCCTGCGGGACGTTGTAAGAAGTAAAGCGAACGCGACTGCAATGAGGCAGCGATCATTTCCTGGGTTACCACTACTGCTGACATTCTATTGGTTGGGGAATTTTGACAGGCTTGTTCCACAAAAAAAATCCAAGAGCAGAGCAGAACATTCCACGAGCGCACAGAAGCAGCCTAACTCGTTAACTCGTCGCAGTTGTTTTTCATTCTCATGGTTAGGTAACGCTATGGACATTATTTACGATGATAATGCGGAGAAATCGCGGGAATTTTGCAAAACTGCAAGCTGGACCTGAACTGCTGAAGTACAAATCTCCGACTGGATTACTTTACCTGATCAAAACATGGGTTATTTTTTATTTGCTTTACTGAAAGGAAAAGTGTGTAAAGGCACGAGGTAAGCTGACAACAAGTTAATATACCGGTTTTTATGACTGATTGCTGGATTCAAGGCGGCTAATTTTGGGTTAGCTAGATGTGGTGAACATGTAACATTAAGCGCGACTCCTCGGCCTCGAATAACAATAAATTGGCTGATTGTGTGGTTGGTTAGTGTTCCGTGTTGCTGTCAAGGACGTGGCTAACGTTACTGTTGTGTTGATTTGCCTGGTGATTTATTAAATGGGAATTACAAGTGAAGACGAGCGCTTTTTGTTAACATGTTGTGGTTACTTTAACATTACACTTGATTGGCATGGACTCAGCTGCTTAGCGGTCAAATGTTAGGGTAATATTAATAATTTTGTTATAACGTTAACGTTACTAAACATTACCTTTGAGCTCTAGGTTAGCGTAGCTAACATTAAAACAATGTTTGCTGGTTATAACTTTTTATTTAGCTAACTGATCAATGCTGTTGAGAGCTAGCAATCAGCAACTTAGAACTCAGCTGGTCCGTTACTTGGTGGCTAACGGTAAAGTTACCTAGTTTACTAACTTTTTGTAGTTTTAGTTGACCCATATGTAAAAAATAAATCTCTCATCTACTCTATACTGACGTGTGGAGTGATGCCAGCCTCCCTGGTCTCTTTGGTCCTTTTAATAAAGCAATTAAATGCTGCACAGCCGACAAACATAGTTGCTGCCCATAGGTGGCGATTGTAAACAATACCCAGGTAAGATGGTGGACCGTTATCCCATGAGTTATGATGTAATGTCACATCTACTGTTTTATATCTATGACAACTACATGCTAACGGTGTTGTAAATCAAACAACCGCGAGTTGTGTGCGCTAGCATGGGAGCAACCAAGTGTACAATTGGAAGGGGTGATCACACACTTCACTTATGTTTTCCTTAACAAACAAAAATAAATTGAAAATCAATAGGAAATACCAACAAACACATCTGTTGACAGGGTTCATAAAAGGAGGACATATTTAACATATTTTCTACTGTATATTGGGGGGGGGGGGGGGTAGTTTCTCAGTATTGGGGGGGACACGACCCCCCCAAAGAATGCGTGGTTACGCCCTAGCCACCTCTGCTGGATTTCCACCGGGAGATCCTGGTATACATGGAAAGGTTTGCCTCTCCAGTAGGCTACAAACTTTCCTTCATGGATGCTGCTCTCAGTATCAGCTGGCGGTCGCTCCATTTCAGCAGGCGTATGATGTACGGCCTTGGAGGTTCTGTTGAGCTTGGATGGGGGCGAAGACTCCTGTGATGTCTATCGATCTCAGGTACCGGAGGCCTGTACTACGAAGCAGGATTTGGGGTTAGCGAGGTAACTTCAGGTTTAACCCTGGGTTTTCAATGTTACGACGGAGGTTCACTTCTTACCGGGGTAAATCGCCATGGTAACTTATGCTGCACGCCTAACCTGTTCCGGAGCAGGTTATGTTCGAGATAACAGATCAATGTGTATAAAAGCACCGCCTACTGACCAATCAACTGTCTTAGAAAATGGCATCACCAATAGAAAAGAAGTGGAGCTCGGTGCGCGGAGTGTGAGAGGAACTCTTTTTATATGAGAGATATTTTCGCGTCGGAGGTACTGACTTATCTGCGTCAGCTTCTTGCAAGAAATGTCAAAGCCATTTCATTGTGCTTTTGTATACCGATATCATCCTACAGCAGAGACTGACTGAAGCACTAAAGCCTTGTAGTGTTGTACTTATAAGATATATAAGTAAGCCTAATTATACCGCTTTGAATTATGTTTTTATATTTCACTGCCGGAAAGAATAAGGCTAAAATTGTAATATACACACCATAAGAATACATCTAAGCAACACATGTAAGTATGTAAGTAGGTTAAAATGTAAGTAGGTTATAGTCAGATCTACTCGTGCCCTAATGATGAGGCAGTGATATCATAAGCCTGTTAATTTAACATTACGCATTCACACAGTCGGGGTTTTTTTTTGCCAGCTCTCCCTCCTGCATTCAGCAGCTGCAGCTGTGTTGCTTTTAGCCTGGATGATGTGTTTAACTTTTTCGTATTTCTCTTATATTATGGTTTGCTCTTCGTTTGTAAAGTATGCTGCTCTGCTGCCAGTACACTTGTCATGTTTGTGATTGGTCATATGCTGCAAACACCGCCCCTTTTATGTGAACACGCTCATGGCTAGATGGGGAAACCCTGGGTTGATTTACCGATGATAACCAGCGTCGTATGACCGCTTAGCGTGATCGCGGTTGTTAGGCTTAGTGAAGCCAGATAACAAAAAGATATCCTGGGTATGTTGAACTTGCTTCGTAGTACAGGCCTCGGGTCTGTTTCATGCAGGTCCAGAATGTATCGCAGGATATGTATCTCTACCAACTCTTTGCCAGGGTCGCTGGTCTCCAGTAGGCCCTTCTCCAGTCCCTTTAGCACCAGGTTATTCCTACGGCTATGTTTCAAGGTATGTAACCTTTAATTTCATGTTCATCAACTCCTTGGTGAGGTTTTAACCTCATGCGTGTCCTGCTGGTCCTCCAACAACCCAATTCGCTTCTTGGCGTTGGAGACTCTGTTCAGCATGGTGCAAGTGTCTTTTTTTAAATCTTTTATAGAGTTATTTAGGTCATCGAACTTTTCTTGAAATGAATCTTTGATGCTTCTGACCTGTACCAGAATATCTCATGCCCAAACTGGCGGAGCCTCCTCAGCCATGTTCTGTCTCCCTTTTTCTAACTGTTTGTCTGGTTTCCTGGCGGTGTAGTGCCTTCAACATTCAAACGTCTGTATCCAAAAGATAATATTCTCTCATTTGCTTTAACAAAGTCGTAGTGCTGGAGGTATTATTTAGTACAGAATCTGGTCTGTGAAACGCCAAGCAGCCTAGCACGCCATTCTCTCTTGCCACGTGACCATTGATGAGTCCGCCTCACAAAAAAAACTTACCATATCTAGAAACACATCTAGGTATACCTGATGTTTATTCATATTATCTATCCTATAATGGCTGATATGCACTGCATATGCATCATGGGCATATACTAGACATTGTGAAGAAGGTAGTTAGAGGTGGTTAGAACAAAATTCTCTAGCCTCCCTCTGGTATTACCCAAAATGTAATAAAAATATTGATAATCCCTTGATCCTCCACACAGTTGAGATAGCTAAAGAACTTCACAAACGTCTTAGCATTTCTGGGCTATCCCTCCCCTCATGTCCAATTTGGAGGAACCCCTTATTTATGGCTGGAGAGAAACCTATTGTCAACAAAGTATGGTAGCAAAATAACATTGTTACACTGAGCCAATTGTTAGCTGATGGAAATATTCTAGATTTCAATGAATTGAAAAGACAACACAAATTAAATGACTCAGATTTCTTTCAATATATACAGCTTAAAATCATACTGAAGAACTACATATAAATAAGGGCATTAACCTAAATCATAAAGATTCCGTTGATAATAAATTGATGGAGGCAGTCAAGAGCAAAGGAACGGTTTCTAAATTGTACAAATTATTATCCCACACCACTTATACTTGTTGTACAACCGTTAAGTCGCAGTGGGAGAAGGATCTAGAGGTATCTCTCTCCACAGATCAATGGGAAAAGATTTTGGAACATACAAATTACTTATCAAATTGTGTAAGGTACAAAGTTATTAAGTTAAAAATGTTATTTAGGTCATACATAACTCCACAAAGAATAATGAAAATGCATCGAAATGCTTTGGATTTATGTCGTGGGACAGGCACACTAATGCATCAATTGTGTCACTGCCCAGCAGTAAAAAAATGTTGGGTTGATGTTATAATTTTCTTAAATACTATTTTATGTCTAAATATTCCAACATGCCCTACAGTGCGTTTACTGGGCGGTAAGGTAGTAGGAATCAATTCACAAATGTTGCAACGGCTGATTGGACTAGGATGTCTCTCTCTGAAGAGGACAATACTCATCCACTGGAAAGTGAGCCAACACAACTGCTTCAGTTTGGAGAACTGGCTTAAGGAATATCTGGACTTGGTATAAATGGAACAAGCAGCCACAACCCTACAAAAGTTAGACAGTGGAGTTGAAGGCCCTTGGACTTCAATTAGGTCATTCTTGATCACACCACATCTCATTTAGATACACATTCTGACTGAGGTCTGTTCATACAGTTTGGCTTGTATTTTGTTTCTTAAGTATTTTGTTTTTTAAGTATGGAGATCAACCAGCAAATAATGACGATATAATGGAAATGAGGTTTGTGTGGAGATGACTTTGAAACTGATATTTAAACTTTCAGATATTTAAACTTTGTACTGTTGTCAGTCGGAAATATAATTTAAACATTGCATGTAACTGGGTTTGCTCTGCACTTTCTGCTTTGGGGTGTTTTCAGATTGGTGGTGACTTAAGCTGTGTCCCAAATTGCGTACTTCCGTTAATACACTTACATGCAGTATACTGCGTACACTATGTACTGACTTGTGTAGTGCGTTCATTTTGACAGGGTAGTGTTGTCTCAAATTGAATACTGCTGTTGTGCGCTTACCGGAAATGACGATTGCAACCTTTGACCGCGTCTTCTTCTTCTTTTTAATGGCGGATTGCAACTGGGCGGAGCATTATCGCCAACATTTTCCGCGATTGCCGCACGCCGAAATATCTGCCAGGTTGTTTTCTCACTTAATTTCAATCCAATTCTATTAAAAATGAATGGAAAATGAACGTGCTTTTACTTTCAGCCATAACAATCGCAACCGCGACCGCCATTTTCATACGTTGGTGGTCCTCCCCTTCCACTACGTAGCCATGACGACCATTGAGGGTGAGAAGTGTGCAGCGTTCCACACTCAACCTTCTGACCGTTTTGTGTACATCATCCAACTCAAAATACTAAGTTTGAGTACGCAAGTACGCGATTTGGGACACAGTGTTAGTGTGGGGTCCCCAGCCTAGTGCCCCTTCTCGATAACCCTCCCCCTTTTTTCCCCCTTCTTATTTTTATTTTTTATTATTTATTTTACATTTATATATATATGTGTGTATATATATATATATATATATATATATATACTTTTTCTTTCTTTGTCTTGTTTGGTTATGTGTATGTGTGTAAAATAAACTCACTAATAATAAAAAAAAAAGAAAGAAAAAACTGGATTAGCGAGGTGCTGGTCTGCCCATCAGGAGCGATTTGGGCTTCAGTGTCAACAATTTGACGCGCACTCTTATAATGCTCTTCCTTTAACGTGTGATTATCTCCAGTAGTTTTCAGACCATTTCATCTCAAAGCTGAGTTGTGACGTGGAGTCATGTTTCCAGCAACCTAATGATAAAATGAAATTAAAAATTATCGTTTACAAAATGTATCATAATATTGTATATTTAGTGCATATTTATGCCCAATACAACAGTCTCATATTTGTAATATTAATTTGTGATTACCTCCACGTACATTACTATTATTAAAATTCATAGCTTATGTTGCACAAGAAAAACTACGGAGCCCCCGGAGTGGCCATAGAGAGAAAAAAAAAATATATCGAAGCCACGTTTTACTACATCGAGTGCTCGAAATACTATTGCGTGCGCACGAGATTCACAATTCATTCCCACGTTTTGATTAATTCGTTCCCACGTTTTGATTAATTTGTTACCGCGTTTTGGTTAATTCATGCGCATGTCTCAATCCAAGTATACTCACTGTGCATAAAGACGCACACAACTCATTCAACAACACCGTTAGCTATCCCCTAAATACAAAAAAGAGCTATATGCCAGCTGTTTATATGTTTTTTCTTTTTTTCTAAAACATTCAGTAACTCCATTGTCTATGGGTTTGCTCTCTTACATTCTACATTAATCATGTTCATGCATTAACCGTAGACCTTTACTCTAATATTTGCATTGTTTTTACCTAGCCCTAATATGTCTTCAGGGCAGAAGGTTGGAATAAGCTATGATTGTCTGGCAAGTTGTCAGAAAACGGACTGAGGTTTTTCGGCAAACTCTTATGTGTGCCACGTTACGCATACAAGTGCCTTACACGCGCTCCTCCAGGAACAAGCGGTGCCCGTACACCAAATACCAGACGCTCGAGCTGGAGAAGGAGTTCCTGTTAAACATGTACCTCACGCGGGACCGGCGGCATGAGGTGGCGCGCGCTTAACCTGACGGAGCGGCAGGTGAAGATCTGGTTCCAGAACCGGCGGATGAAAATGACCAAACAGAGCAAACAGAGAAACAGTGCGTAAGGCGCTTGTATCCGTAACGTAGCACACATATGAGTTTGCCGAAAAACCTCAGTCCGTTTTATATTATTTTATTATATTATTTAATAATGTGTTAATTTCACAATAAGTATGACAATTATACAAATAAAAGCTGAAAATTGTATAAAAAGAAAATAATGTCATCCGGGATAACGGATGACATCATTGGGTAACAGAAAATAACTGTTATCCTATATGACAAAATTGTTATCCGGTATGACAAAACTCAATCAGGCAGTTGTTTTGGCTACCTATAGAAATCTGCAACCTTAACCTTCAACTTCCAAATATGTAAATTCATATTAAATAAACAAATTTTTTCTTAGCGTTATCCCAAATGACACAGGATTTTACTACATAGTGTACCAGTGAGCGAAAAGGGTAAATTAAACACATTTTAAGAGAGACTTTCTAACCTTTTATCATTGTTTGGGGGTCCTTCAGGGTCTTCTTCATTATGTAACATCCTGTCTGATAATGTGTCAAAATAAAATGCCCCATAAAATTGCTCCAGATTGCTTGTTATCCCGGATGACATTGGCTGACTGCCAGATTTGGGACAGAATGCTCCAAAGCATAGAAATCAACTGGATGTCATATTTTTTGTAATATTTAAATATATTGTTGACAACACTCATACAATAATGCCTGTGGCAGAGATATTATGTTTTATTGGATTTTTAACACTTTTTATAGCTTTTTTGCATTACACGATGAGGTCCGGACAGTTATCTGGTATGATATTTTGTGAATATAATGTCTAATTATTCTTAAATTTTGTAATAGCCTCAATACGTTTTCATATCATCTGATAAACAGAGATTAATATATTCAATAAATGTGTTTTTAAATAAACATTTTCCTTATTTATACTTCATAAAGGGCTTTGGACATTGCACGTCACGTCATTGGGCCGTATACTTGGATTAAGACGTGCGCACAAGTTAATCAAAACGTGGTAACGAATTGTATCGCACACAATAGCATTTCGAGCGCTCAATGTAGTAAAACGTGGCCTCGATATATATATTTTTTTCTCTCTATGGCCACTCTGGGGCTCCATAAAAAAAGAAACAGACAGATTTCATCTTTTGTGAATTTTTATTAAACAATATCCACATTATTCTGTCCAGAATAAATTCACAGATGAATTTCACCAAATGAATTGGTTCACTGTTGCATAAACTTTATGATGGAAGCCGACATTTGTTTTTCCAGTTTGCCAAAAACTGCTCTGCAGAATTACAATTCACAATCCATCAACTGAAGTGAATTATGTGAATGCATGAGTTCGGTTACCTCAGACCGACGGCTCTCAGACGAGCAGAAAGAACTGGGCCACAATGTTCAACACCATGATGGGATAGCAGTTTATCATATACCAAATACATCAAACTTTGCTGATAATTAAACAGATGTTTTTTGCATCTAGACATTTGTCCAATTTGCTTTTAATATTGCTGTTATTATAAACCACTTTTCGCTTTTAGTGGTTGAGGGGCTTCCAGGGTCAATGTGTTCGTCAGCTCTTTGTGTAGAACAGAGGAGCACCACCTGTGATGGATCCTAGTGCTGTGTATCAACCTGGGTGGGTGATGGGACAAAACTGGGCTCCTGTCTTCACTCTGGAGGAACGGATTGTCTTTATGATGAATAAAAACAGTCCCACCAAAGCCCCGAGCCTTCCAGCAGTAGGATGAATCTTGCTTCCCATCCAGAGGACTGACTGGAGGAGGGGCTCAGCAGTGGGCTGTTGTTGCTGTAGGGCCTGGGGGTGGGGGGGTGCAGTTTAATGGCCGCTGTGACTTCGGTTTTCTCCGCTCATCCAGTCCAGTCCAATGAATGTCAGGCTCATGGTCATGAATATGAGACCCAGTGCTGTGAAACACGCAGCCTGAAAACCCAAAGAAGACATGTCAGTATAGAGTCAGTAAGTCTTTGTTAGACTTCCAGTAACTCCACTGTTCTCAGCCCTGCCCTCTCAGTCAGGGACAGATGTTAACATACCTGGATCTTTGGTCTGGACTTCATGGGCTCCTGGTCGGTGGGGATGATGCGAATGTAGAAGAGTCCAGGAAGGATGAAGATCAGACTGGGAGCAGTGGTTGCCCCTGGACACACAGAAGAGGCACAGTAAATCAATAAAGCACAATTTCTTTGAGATAAACTAATTTATTTAATGAGCCTCTGAGACGGGACACTCAGGGTTCGACATTAACCATGGCCCGTGGCCACAAAAAGTTAGTTTGTGGTCACCAAATACTGCATGTAGGTGGCCCCTTGTGGCGACCAAGTTTAATCTCTGTACTGGATATACTTTGCCTTTGCCAAAGCAACGTTACAGTTCCACAAACATCCCAAATCTGAACTAAGAGACTGTGAGAGAATTTATGTACCATATGTTTACAAAGAACTTCAAGTTTTCAATTTAAATAAATTATTATAAAAATATATTTTCATTCTGTTAATGTCTTTTCATTTAAGTGGCACAGTTAAGGAAGGCTATGTAAAGTTGTGTATTGTTTTTACATAACTTTACATTTGGGCCACCAAAAATGTACTTTGGCCACCAAATTTAGGGGTTTAGTGGCCCGTGGGGCCAGTGCTTGATCCCTGACACTGCATTAACCATGTTTGAAAATACATTTTCAAGAAAGAAGAAATAACACAAGCTTCTGCTGACAAATGAAGAGTTGAACTATAAAACACGGAGAGAAAAGAGAAACTAAACGCTGCCTCTCCAAGTTTCGTGTTGACCTTTGTTGGTCCTTTAATTCTTGATATATTCTTAAGATGATCGTTGACTGAGTTAATAATTATCTTAATGTGGATGTTAAAATATAGCTCTGTTGAGTCCATAACTACACCAAGATGTCTGCATTGGTTTGTGGAATTGAACATCAGCTGAGCACTGCCTTTTAATCTGTGGCTCCTTAAACAATTCTTGAGTTGTATCTTTGTTTAACTGGAGTCAATGTTGGCATGCATGTGTTCAATGCACTCACTCAGTGCTTGTATGGGAACAGTCACCTGGTGATATCGTTAGGTAAATCTCTGCGTCGTCTACATAATTATCGTAAAATCTTTTGTTGTTTCCCATAGTCTGAGAATGGAGCCTTGGGGCCATGTCATTTTCGTTTCAGTTTAGAACTGGTTTTCCAGCCTATTTAGTAATATGTTGTTGACCACTCGAATGCATCACTGAGCTCTAATAATACAGTGGCTGAATTTCTACCACGTCCTTCCACAAAACTTGAGGTCTGCTCCAACTCTCTATGTGAATATTGGTCATTTTGTAGCCCTATGTGTACATAATGTTACAAAATGGCCAATATTAAATAAACAAAATATGGGAAATGTAAATAAACCAATAAATAAATAACTTTAATAACCGTAACAGAATTGTATTGGAGTTTCTTTTTATTTCACTAGAGCTTCTTCGGCCCAATACCCCTTTCCATAATGCTTCTAAATCTAATATCCCACCAGTAATGCCAAAGATGTTTCGGATGTTGGGAACCAGGATGACCAGCAGGTTGACAGCAAACAGCAGGCACACAGCGATGGCGATGTGACGGAGCCAGTGGAAGGGTTTCTCTGGAAACAGCAGCTGCAGGAGGGCACGACGGATCTGACAGAAACACAGACGTAAGGACGCTGCTCAGGTATCAGACTGAGTCAACGTGTCAAACAGCACTAAGATACAGAAGAACTGTGTGTCAGAAATCCCAGTTAACGTAAATACATCATTTTATCTGATCAGAATTATCTTCATGACACAGATAACTCAGTGTACCTGACCCAAAATCAACAAAGGAATTATTTCAATTGTTGAATTCATTTTTACAATAATCTTTAGTTCTACAAAGCTCAACCTCTAACTTGTAAGTTAGTCAACAGAATTTGAAGACCTCTGATTGGATGTTTCTCTCTGCACTGCACTCTGGGACTTGTAGTTGACTTCTAAAGTGCTTATAGACACAGTCTTGTACCTTTCAGTGTTTGACAATGAAGCTTATTGTTTCCAGCAGTGTCTTGTTGTTTAGACTGATGATTCATCAGAATTAAAACATGTTGCTGCACATAAAGTTAAAGTTAGAAATTGTACTTATGATTCAACTAGTTACATGTCCATTTGGGACGGTTTCCAAATGTTGGAAATGTACAAAAGCGCATTGCATTCACCAAAAATGATGACTTCCGTATCTCATAATTACGGATTCTGTGACCTGATAAGGAATTTCAGATATATTGCCACTGAAAACATTTTTGTATTACTTTATTGCATGCTTTATTTTGAAAGCAATAATGACATCAGGATCTCATGATGACGAGATAGTTTTCTTGTAATTAAGAGATAATAAAAATAAAATTCACCAAATGGACAAGTAGTTAATGAAATCAGTATTTTTTAAGCCTTCCTGCCCAGATGTTTCATATTGAAAACCTTCCAGCAGCTTAATGGACATACCCCCTCCCTTTCCTGGTAGGCTTTTAATGTGAAAGATCTACAGGGCATAGTTGGAAGTGGCTACATCTCTGTTGTTGTACTGAGTGAATTAGTGCTGTGGAAATGTACATTATACTGAATTTACCAGGTGAACTACTGTAGCACAGTTACTTCCACCTTCTGCTGGACAAAGCTTTTATTTGAGAATTTACAGAACCCTGCCCACTTTTACCTCTGTATTTAATTTAGTATTTCAGGTGAGTGTGAGAGAGTGTGTCAGATGGATATGTGTGTGAAGGCCCGACGTGTTCTTACAGGAAACAAGACCACAGGTACAGTCAGAGTGACGGCCACCAGGACAGCCAGCCGAACACACAGGATCAGAGTGTCCAGGGGGTCCACCTCACTGTAGGTGTGGAGGAGCTCTGCTTCAGTGTTCCCTGCGCACACACACACACACACACACACACACACACAGATATAGAGCCTGTGACACCTCACTGTCATTAAACTGAGCTATATTTTGCAGCTGACTCAAAGAGACGTTGCCTCACCGTAGAAGGTCAGATAGCCGAATATGGCGGTGAAGAAGTACATGATGAACATGCCCAGGATGGAAACATTGCCAATATTCTGCATTCTTCTCTTGGTTGGCCTGCAGGAGAACAAGATGGCAGATGGTTTTAGTCAAGAGAGAGACAGTTATTTTCAGAAAAGCTTATATTTAAAGATGTATATATATACTGCTTTGGTGCCCCAAATGTGAAACTAGCTGCATTCATTGAGGTTGTAAACAAACTGACTTCAGTTTGACTTCCAAATAAAGTGGTTTAGATCAACTAGATCCAACTTGTCTGATCTTTGGACTGCTTGTGTTTCTGGACCAGTCTGACTTCTTTTTGGCAACATTTTCCCAGATTTCATTACAACTGATAGACCTGTGGCCAAAATAACACAAAAAGACCCATGTTGTAATAAACCAGGATTATCCTTTGGTCAGTGGGGAGGACATTTTCTGGATTTGGGGTACAATCACAAAACTTTCTTGTAACTTAAAATAGCAAGAAAGGGCATGTACATGTAAGAGTATTCCCTTCAGTCAAGAATGTTTTTCCAACCTGAAGTTTCCCTGTGGAAGTGCATGCTGTGTACATTATGTGAGGAATGTAAGAATCTAATAATGTGTGCATCTTACTTGCTCAGTTCAGTGTAGATGGGAAGCACCTCAGGGTGACATACAAAAGCAAATGCCAGGATGGGGATGGTATACGCCGTCTGCAAATCAAGTAACAGAGCGACATCACTTGGTTGTTTTCCAGGAAGCACATGAACTCTACACCACCCTGTGTAACACAATGCATCCACAAATAGTTCCTGACCACGCATGTGTTCAGAGCACGCCGCAGTCCTCCGAACAGAGCTCATCGTAAGTGAACAGTTCGGATGGTAACTTTTGTGTGCAGAGCTCTGACCTCTTGGTTGATGGTGAAGAATTTGGCGGTGCACATGTCCTCTGGGACGTCTGCGATCACAGAGGAGTTGACAAACACTTCCAGAGGACAAGCAATGTTGAATCTCTTGTAGATGACCTGATGAGACAGAGAGAGAGAGAGAGAGAGAGAGTATTTGCACCTAGTAGCTGCTCTATAGCTTTCCAAAGGGAACAAACAGCAGCTGTTGAGGGTAAATCATCCCAGTCCAGTAGGAATTTTACAGACATGGGCTTTCTATCCAATTCAATTAGACTTCTGAGTTAAAGCAGCATTAATTAAATGTTTTGGCCATTTGGGGGCAGCAGAACAAGCTGTAGACACACTGGCATATTATCCCCTTATGAAGTTGAATGAAATGTTTTTGTTAACATGCTAGCAAACAGTAGCATTAGCATTCATTTGGAGTTTGTGAAAGTCCAGTAATGTTTTTACAATGTTTTTATAATTTATTCCTAAATTGTGTTGCTGTGTTGGGTCTTTCTCCAATACTGCAGTTTTGGTATTTTACTTTTCTTTAATTACAACTTCCAATTTCAAGTAAGTTTCATAACATTTGGACATTTTAACACAAATTAAACATACAAAAGTACCTTTTCCTTACCTTTGTTCCTAAACCCTTTATTTTTACAGTGTCATGGTCACAGCTGGTAGTCAGCAATCACAGGCACTCAGTATATGTTGTGGGCTGTTAGTAGCCGCTGTAGCTTAGTGACGTAACAACACATCATTCCTCCAGCACTAACTGTGGCTGCAGTGGCAATAACAATAGAGTTATGCATCGTGACCCACAGACTCACCGCAGAGAGGAAGAAGACCATGCAGGAGAGCGAGAAGCCGCTGGTATAACCAAGATAACCTGCAGAGAGCAGGAAGACAGTAAGACACACAACTGTTACTGTAGTTACATATTTTGTCTCCTCCATGACTCTGTTTGAGCTGCGTTAAATTCACTTTACACCATACAGTAAGATCGTCCCAAAGACTTGAAATAATGTAACTGTCAGAAGCTTTACTCTGAGGAGCTGGGATCAAGTGGACGTACCCAGGTGTTTCATCAGGGTCAGTGGGAGGATGATGCACACAGTGACGATGATGATGAGGTAGTTTCCATTCATGAACCAGTCGCTGGGTGTAGAACACAAGACATTTACACACAGTTAAGCATACACATACTGTAAAACTGTTTTTCAGACTGCATTCAGAGCAAAAGCGAGGTCAGTTCTGTTGTAAAATGACAATCTTTCAATTTGTCCCAGAGGCAGGAAGTCAAATATAGGCTTTGCTTTTTACCAACTCATACACTTAGACAAGTGGCTGCGATGTGATTGTTCTCCTAGTTGCCTGTGTCCATTGTGTTCACTTACTTCTAAACTACAATATTTAAGCAATCCTTTCTTTTTTTAACTAAACATGGCAACACTCAAAGAAGTTACTGTACTGTCAATGTTGAGGTCACGGCAGAAAAAAAGTTGCTTCTTAAATTACTTTTAGTTTCTCCTCAAAACGTTCCTCCGTTGTGGTTTGTTCAGTCTGCTGCTGACTGACATACTGCTGATATCAACTCTCATACATTTTGTTGTTTTCAGAGCAGTACTCACTCAGAGATGGATGTCTGGCCAAGGAAGGCTTGGATGACGAGTGGTAACTCAGATTTGACTATGAACAGGTAGCTGGACATGGCTGCAGGGGAGGAAAACATTTGTTTATTAGTGTACATGGTCACATGTATTTACATGTTCCCTCTCAACACTGATGTTCTGGCACATTTGGTTCCCCTGGCAAGATGTTATTAATCACACCACTGCCACTTTACCTTGTAATCTTTGTCTCCAAATGATTGTGTACAGTTTCTATATTCTGTATTCTAATTTTTATATACCTCTGTTATTTATTCTTTTACCTCTATACTTTTCTGTACCTACTTGCCATTGTGCTGCTTCAACAACCGAATTTCCCCGCTGGGGAGCAATAAAGGTTTATCTTATCATTCAAATACCACACCTACAGCATACACCAGGGTCTTACCTCCAATGTTATGTAGCGTTATGATGACAGCTGCTAGAATCTTCCCTGGATGACCAAAAGCTCTCAGGCCGAGCTGCTCGTAGGCGCGAATACCTGAAGAGACCAAGAACACAGAATCACGGTAACAAACTGACCTATGGAATATTATATCATTCTAAAAGGTGTACTTGAAAACGGGATTGTATCTGTAGTTTTGCAAACTTGTACATTTATGTTTGTATCTGTAAGCTTAATTCTGCAAACTTGTGCATTGAAGTTTGTATCTGTAAGCTTAGTTTTGTAGACTTGTACATTTTGATTTCTGTCTGCAGACTCCGTTTTGCCAGTCTGTGCATTCAGACACAGGCTTGCAAACTCATTTTCACAATCAAGGCGGCAAAAGTACTTACACGTGTGCTCGCACAAGCTTACTGTTGGAGCCATTTCAATGGTGGCCTTTGGTTGGCGCTGTGGGCACCATGATAGTCTATTTAAGAGTATGACTAATTGATACAGCAACAACAAGGTCGATGGTTTTTGACCGTAAGGCACGGTAACAGTTTGTGTTTTATTAATTTGAGAAACATTTTGGAAAAGTGGAAAATAAATGGATTGGTATATCCAACTTTAGGTTTTGGCTGTTTTACTTTTTTTTTGGTGACTACAGAAGACAAAGAGCCTAGATCGAAGCACGCCATCTACACCGAGCCACGTGTACAAAACTGACCAAAACAAACGGTGTGTCAACACTTACGAGCTTTTGATATGGAAGGCTGATTGGACCAAAACGTCTAGTTCGACATTCGTCTTAAGATGTTCAAAATTGACGTATTAAGACGTTTGGACCTTAAGGCTTCCATGCTATTGGTTGGTGTCAACATACCCACCCCTTTTTGACGTAGGGGCTGCGTTGGGCTGTACTTATACCTACGTTGTGGTCATGTGGGCTCTTACTAGTGGGTACGTACCTATCAAGTGTCTTATACGCAACTGTGATTAGGTTTGTTCGAGATGAGCCAGGCCTGCGCAGAATCGATCACCGGCGATCATCGCACAATTTATGCCGGTTAGTTTTGTGTCCGACTTGATCCTGACTTGCTCTGATGTCATGCACACGTGGGCAACGATAACCTCACGAGATCGAGGCGGCCGGTTTTTAGAGCCGGGCGCCGCAGTTGCTCTCCACCGACTGCAAGACCTAGGGCATAATGGGAAACGCCTGGCTGTCGCCTGATCAAAGAGCTGATTGGCTCTTAATTTTGACCACAAACATCACATTTTGCAGAAAATCCTAATTTTCTGTGTAATTGTAATATTTAACGCTAGATTGTTGCTGTATGTTGTGCAGTTTCATCTGTTAACAAACATCTTGTGTGGTTGATATGAATAATAAAAGTTTATTTCAGCCATAACTATCCGACCATGATCTGCAGACTACAGGTAGCCTACAGGTGGATCTAACAGGACGGAAATATTTCTGTGACTTCCTGTAAAATCGTTGAAGGCTGCTGGAAACTGTCTGACTTGACTCATGCTGTTTGTCACTGCCCCCTGCTGCTGCCGCCTGATCTCGTCCACTTTCCAAGCGAGGTGCAGTTCATCTCGAACGAGCCTATTTACTATTTGGGACAGTCCATTTGTGTGGGGTGGATCAGTTTTTTTTAAACTGCTTACACGTTTTCTGAAACTAGGTCTCATGTTTGCAAAACTCTACACACAAATCCAAAAATTGCACACACAAAATGCAAAATGCCTCATATCTGTTGCAAAATGAAACACTGGATGCTATGTCTGATAGCCACTGTAGCCTACTCTACATCCAGGTTCTCATTCCTATCCAAGAATTTCTCTTTTGCAATGATTGTATGTAGGGTTTCCCCTCAGAAACTGATGAAGTGGTAGCACCCAATTTTAAACGTCTTAAGACGTTTAAAATTGCCGTCTTAAGACGTTCAAATTTGACGTCTTCAGACGAACGTTAAACTAGGCGGCCTTCGATATTTTGACACTTACTACGTGGTATGTTTTGTACGGTTTCGCAAAAGAAACGGTATCCACAAGGGAGGGGAAAGGGATCTCCAGCTTCTGACCAATCAGTGTCTTTGAAATTGCTAAGCACAACACAGTTGGCTAGTCAACACTGTCAACCATCGTGCTCAGTCAACATAGAGCCATGTAAAGAGATCCAACCCCTGAACAGTTATATTTTAAAGATTTATTCTCTATAGCCCCTGATTAAGCTACATTGACTTTTATTGAAGTTTTTCGTATGTTTTAATAATTTTTCATTTACCTTTTCATATTCCATTTGATTATTTAATGTATTGTATTTTTTCACACATTGGAACCTTAATTTGTACAAAGATGTTCATTTCATGTCCACAAGCTGGTTGTCTGTATGTTTAGAATGTTCAAGAAAAAAAAAGAAAAGAAAAAAAGAGAGCCAACCCTGAAAGATGGACTCCACCAGAGGCCTGTACTGCGAAGCAAGTTCAACATACCCAGGATATCTTTTCGTTATCTGGCTTCACTAAACCTAACAACCGCAATCACCCAAAATGTTTAGAAATGTTTTTTAATAATGGGCCTAGTCAGCTAGCTAACGTTAGCCAGCCAGCTAACTAACATTAGCATAAAGTAAACTTTAACCAGTTCCTGTATGTAGCGTACTTGGTTGGGATGAGTGTAATGCTAGTGTTTCTACTCACTATATACTGTATATAATATACTCTATTTTCTTACTGTTGTGTTGAAAAAGAAATGTTATTGTTACAAGCAGATTATATGGCTATATGGCGGCGCGTGCACACACAGCGGCTTCTCTCTCTCCCGAGACGGTGTTTTTTTTTTTGTGTTTTGTGCTCTTGTCATGTGTTTTTGTATGTCCCCGCTGCGTACACCCATCTTGAAGCGCACGCATGGTCGTGAGCTTTTGCTCAATGTCGGCAGAACCACATCTTTTGAGTTAAACTCGGCGCTCGTAGAAGAACTATGAGACTGCGGTCTGCTCCGGAGGCCAGCACCATCACCGACCCCCAGTCCTGCACCTCGCCCACAGTGGAGGCGACACAAGCGGCGTGAGTGGAGGCAGAAGCGGGGAAAGCGCGGAGGTATCCGAGCTAGGCTAGCGGCTAGCCCACACAAGCCGGCCATCCCCACCATCGTCCTGGCCAATGTACGCTCTCTGGACAATAAACTGGACTATCTACGACTACTACTGACAACTCAGAAGACTGTGAGAGAGTGGGAAACATGGCTCAATAACAACGTCACGGACCATGCCATTCAGCTGGAGCGGCTAACTTGCTATTGAGCGGACAGAGCTCTAGTTGAAGGAGGCAAGACACGCAGCGGGGGACTCTGTGTTTACATCAATGATGCCTGGTGTCGTGACGCTGCTGTGGTCTGCAAACACTGCTCACTGTTAGTGGAGTTTATGGTTATCAAATGCCGACCATTCTATCTTCCAAGGGAGTTTACAGCCATACTGCTTGTTGCTGTTTACATCCCTCTGAGCTCCAGTTGCAACAACAGGAGCAAGGCATTGAATGAACTGTACCAGCACATCAGTGAGCAGCAGACAACCCACCGGGATGCTTTTCTCATCTTGGCTGGGGATTTCAACCATGTAGACCCAAAGAGTGTGTTTCCAAAAATATATCAACACATAGACTTTCCAACACGTGGAAACAACATACTGGACCAGGTTTACACCACCCAGAGAGGAGCTTACAAGGCCCTTCCCCTCCCCCACCTTGGCGCCTCTGATCACATCACTGTTATGCTAATGCCAGCATACAAACCACTGGTTAAAGTCATCAAACCAGTTCTTAAACAGGTACGAGTGTGGCCGGAAGGGTCTTTAGAGATACTTAAGGACTGTTTCAACATCACGGACTGGAATATGTTTAAACAGGCTGCCACCTGTAACAACACCACGGACCTCCAGGAATACACAGATGCTGTCACTGCCTACATCGCCAAGTGCATTGACGATATAACAGCCCTTAATCCATCACTGTTCGGGCCAATCAGAAGCCGTGGCTAACAGGGGAGGTCCACAGGCTCCTGAAGGCTCGGAATGCCGCCTTCACAGCAGGAGATGAGGTGGGCCTGAGGACAGCGAAGGCTAACCCATCTCGCGGCATCAGAGAGGCAAAGAAGCAGTACTCAAGGAGGATAGCTCATTGTTTCAGCGACACCAGAGATGCACAGAGCCTGTGGCGGGGGATACAGACCATCACCGACTATAAGCCCCCACTGCGGACCTGCGACAGCACCGCCTCTCTGTTAAATGAGCTGAATTACTTCTTCGCCCGATTTGAGGCACACAACAGCATGCCTGCACAGAAGTCTCCACTCCCTCCTGACGACCAGGTGTTGACGCTGTCCAAGGACAGTGTGAGGAGAACACTCAGCAGGATCGACGCTCGCAAAGCTTCTGGTCCTGACAACATACCTGGCTGTGTGTTGAGGGACTGTGTGTGAACTCACGGATGTCTTCACAGACATCTTTAACATCTCGCTGAGTTAGGCTGTTGTTCCCATGTGCTTCAAAACCACCACCATCATCCCTGTCCCAAAGAAGTCATCGCCCTCCTGTTTCAATGACTACCGTCCGGTTGCACTCACACCTATCCTCATGAAGTGCTTCGAACGGCTAGTGTTGCAACATATCAAGTCTGTCCTCCCCCCCTCTCTGGACCCCTTCCAGTTTGCATATCGGTCCAACCGTTCGACCGATGATGCAATCTCCACTGCCCTTCACACAGCCCTCACACATCTGGACACAAAAGCTTCATACGTTAGAATGCTGTTCATAGACTTCAGCTCGGCATTCAATACAATCATCCCCCAACAGCTCATTCTGAAACTGGACCGGCTGGGGTTGAATACCTCTATGTGCAACTGGCTGTTGGACTTCCTGACCAGGAGACCACAGGCAGTACGGGTCGGCAGGCACACATCAAGCATCACCACACTGAACACGGAGGCCCCTCAAGGATGCATGCTAAGCCCCCTCCTCTTCACTTTGCTGACCCACGACTGCATACCGTCACACAGCTCCAACCTCTTCATTAAGTTTGCGGATGACACGACTGTGGTGGGTCTCATCAACAACGAAGATGAGACAGACTACAGGAGCGAGGTGAGCCGCTTGGCCTTGTGGTGCAGACACAACAATCTCTCTCTGAACGTTGAGAAGACGAAGGAGATTGTTGTGGACTTCAGGAGAACGCGCCCCCAGCATGCTCCTTTGACCATCAAGGGTGCTGCGGTAGAGAGGGTAAGCAGCACCAAGTTCCTGGGTGTGCACGTCACAGAGGACCTCTCCTGGACTATTAACACCACATCACTAGCCAAGAAGGCCAGCCAGCGCCTCTATTTTCTCCGCAAGCTGAGAAGAGCTAGAGCCCCGGCCCCCATCATGTACACCTTTTATAGAGGCACCATCGAGAGCATTCTGACCAGCGGCATCACCGTGTGGTACGGCGCCTGCACCGCGTCCAACCAGAAGACCCTACAGCGCATCGTGCGTGCAGCTGAGAAGATCGTCGATGTCTCTCTCCCCTCTCTCCAAGACATTTATAGTTCACGTCTCCCGAAAGGCCCTCTGCATCGCAGGGGACCCCACCCACCCGTCGCACAGCTTCTTTAGCTTGCTGCCACCAGGAAAGCCCCCCCTCCGCCTCCTGACCCCTGCACACTGACCCACAACACTGAACTCGATCAGCCTCAGGAACTGCACATGCACAACATTCACTTTCACCAGTGTATAAGCTAATTCTATTTGCACTAATATCATATATATTTGCACTGATACTTTGCATGATCCAAACTCACAGATTTACATCTGTCATGGGCCTTATGCCAAGTTTTATTTGTTTTTAAATTGGGTGTTTTATGCTATGCCTTGTTTGCTCTTAGTTGGTTATATTATGTTTTCTTATGTTTTTCTTAGCTTGTTGTTTGCACCAAGGGTTTGAGAGTAACACAATTTCAATCCTCTGTATGTCTTGTACATGCTGTAGAATTGACAATAAAGCAGACTTTGACTTTTTTTTTGACTTTGACTAGGACGGACCATTATTAAAAAATATTTCTATATTTCTAAACATTGTTTTTTGTACCTTTTCTGACACAAGTTTATGTATTTTATTGACTTACTGGTGGTCACAGAGGCCTGAGGCCTGTACTACGAAGCAGGATTTGCGGTTAGCGAGATAACTCCAGGTTCAACTCTGGGTTTTCAGTACTACGACGGGCAGGTTATCTTCGAGATAACAGATCAACGTGTACAAAAGCACCGCCTACTGACCAATCAATTTTCTTGGAAAATGACATCAATAGAAAAGAAGTGGAGCTCAGTACGTGGATCGTGAGAGGAACTCTTTTTATATGAGAGATAGTTTCTTGTCGGATTGACCGACTTATCTGTGTCATCCTACAACAGAGACTGATTGAAGCACTAAAGGTTTGTACTTATAAGATATAAATGTAAGCCTATTTACCGCTAAATTATGTTTTTATATTTATTTTTGTCCGTTTGACACCACCGTGGTTGCAGCTGAAAGAATCAGGCTAAAATTGTCATACACTCCATAAGACTTAATGGAATACTACTGACGGGACAGTGATATTATAAGCCTGTTAATTTACACATTCACACAGTCAGGGTTTTTTTGCCAGCTGCCCTTCCTGAATTCAGCAGCTGCAGGTATGTTGCTTTTAGCCTGGATGATGTTTAAATTCTTCGTATTTCTCTAATATTACAGTTTGCTCTTTGTAAAGTATGCCGCTCTGCTGCCAGTACACCTGTCATGTTTGTGATTGGTCACATGCTGCAAACACCGCCTCTTTCATGTGAACGCGCTCATGGCTTGATTGGGAAACCCTGGATTGACTTACCGAGTTGATAACCAGCGTTGTGTGACCGCTTAGGTGATTGCGGTTGTTAGGTTTAGTGAAGCCAGATAACGAAAAGATATCCTGGGTATGTTGAACTTGCTTCGCAGTACAGGCCTCTGGTGGAGTCCATCTTTCAGGGTTGGCTCTCTTTTTTTTTTTTCTTTTTTTTTCTTGAACATTCTAAACATACAGACAACCAGCTTGTGGACATGAAATGAACATCTTTGTACAAATTAAGGTTCCAATGTGTGAAAAAATACAATACATTAAATAATCAAATGGAATATGAAAAGGTAAATGAAAAATTATTAAAACATAAGAAAAACTTCAATAAAAGTCAATGTAGCTTAATCAGGGGCTATAGAGAATAAATCTTTAAAATATAACTGTTCAGGGGTTGGATCTCTTTACATGGCTCTATGTTGACTGAGCACGATGGTTGACTGACAGTGTTGACTAGCCAACTGTGTTGTGCATAGCGATTCCAAAGTAGCTGGAGATCCCGCCCTCCCTCCCTTGCAGATTCCCTGTTTCTTTTGCGAAACCCTGTGTACAAAACATACCACGTAGTAAATGTATCAAAAGTCCGTAAGCTTGTGCGAGCACACGCGTAAGTACTTTTGCCGCCTTGATTGTGAAAATGAGTTTGCAAGCCTGTGTCTGAATGCACAGACTGGCAAAACGGAGTCTGCAGACAGAAAACAAAATGTACAAGTCTACAAAACTAAGCTTACAGATACAAACGTCACTGCACAAGTTTGCAAAACTAAGCTTACAGATACAAACTTCAATGCACAAGTTTGCAAAACTACGGTTACAGATACAAACCCCTGTTTTCAAGTACACCTTTTAGAATGATATAATATTCCATACTGCACCTGCAGACACCTGTACAAGACTCCCGGCTGAAGAGACAGAGAGGAGGGCCTTTTTGAAAAGTTTGAGCTCTAGACAATATTTTTTTAATTGAATCAAGCCTTACCCACAACTCCAGCACTGCGGAGCAGCAGATGGATGGAATAACAGGACAGACAGGCGATACAGGTGAGCAGGATCCTGTACAACACAAACAGGTACAGAAGGTAATGTCATTAATGTAGATTAGTTTCAGTATTGTGTGTGTTTCACCACCACCTCAATCATGTTGGCTTTTGACGTGTTTTTGTTCTATGTAAGTAACTTTCTATATGCCCTAACTACCAAGGGCATAACCATGGTATAGATATTTGGGGGGTCCACATTTCTTTAAAAGTGCATTTCCCACAATTCTATGATATTTGTATATGAAAATGTAATTAGAACATTGTTTTGAGGACTACATTGATCATTTGAATTCACATTTAAAGGAATAGTCTGATTTCTCTGAGATAGTGGCTGCCCCTCCACTTCATTTCTTTTGGTCAGTTGCTTACTGTTCACTGTTTTACAAGCTAAAACAAGCAGCTTCTTCCAAACTTGTCCACCCGTGTCTTAATCTAATTAAGATGGGAGTATTGCTCTCCATGTAACCATAATCATTCACACACAAGATGCATTTACCTGTAGTGCCTTACTAAGCTACCTATTTAGCTGGATTCTTACACTTACTGTCTATGTGCTCTACTAAATTACATTATAGTTCACATTCCACTTTCTCACCTGATCATCTGTATCTCCAGAGCATGTCCCTGTCTGGCCACTGCTTTCAGCATGTCTCTCCCTCCCTGTCTCTCTGTGCTGCCTGCAGTGTGACCACATATCATTATTTTACCTAAAGAACAATGACTGATGACCTTGATGATCATTTTAATTTGATACACTGAATATTCTGCTTGTATTAATAGTTTTATTTACTTTAATGTAATCATGCTGTTTAGCTAGCTATATAGTAAGTGTATAAAGAACAGTGTACAATGTACAGTATCAACAGTTACCTGAAACGTTAGCTATTGTCTTATCTACTAACCTAACGTTAGCTATTTTGGTAGCTAGTAACTTACTGTCTGAAAAAAAACTTGTATGTCCGGCTGCCGGTCCTGCTTTCTAAGTTTTTTAGTTAATGTTACTTCTTCCATTCTATGTTGTACGTGCTCTGCCCTCTAACGGGCTTCGCTATTGGTTTATCCCCTCGAGGCTCTGCCTCGGCACCTGATTAAAAAGTCCATGTACTCACCGCCCAATCGGGGGGTAGCACCCTCCCTATAAAACCCCAGTACGTGCATTGCTCGTCTCGCTTTTTCTACTCAGCAACCTGTAACTACGACGGGGGTGACATTCCGGCGGACCACTGGTACCCTATCGACGACCTGCCTTCGAGTCCGCAGCAGCCAGGATGGCTACTCCGCTGCCCCCCCAGCCGCCTGCCAAGGTCCCCTTACCATGCCATTGTCGAGGGTTGGGAGTGGGGCCGGGGTGTGCACCCCATTGAAGATGAGGTCAGGGTCTGCCTCGTCCCCTCCGCCTCCTTCTGGCCCGGCCAAGGTCGGCCGTTGCTCCCGTCCGAGAGGGACAGGACGACGGCTGGCTTCTTCGACCGCTGTTACGCCGGTGCTGCCCAGGTGGTGGCACTGGCGAACAACATGGATTTTCTGTCACTGGCTCATTGGATTGCGAACAACATGGCTTTTCTGTCACTGGCTCACTGGACTGCCTCACCCACCAGAGGTCGGAGCTCTCGGCGGCAGAGGTGATGGAGGTGCTCCAAGTGTGTGGAGACGGCGCTGGCACCGCTCAGGGAGAGAAGTGTGAGAATCTTGACCTACATAGATGACTGGCTGATTCTCGCTGCATCCAGACAGGAGGTGGAAGCCCACACAGTGCTGGTCATTCAGCATGTCACGCGTTTGGGCTTCGCCATCCACCCCAGCAAGAGTGCCCTGCAGCTGAGTCAGCAGGTGTCTTACTTGGGGCTCCTCCTCGACTCCCACACCATGACACCGTGGCTGTCAGAGGCGCGGGTGGAGGCGATTTTGCAGCTGGCCCAGCGGGTGAGGGACATGGCTCTAATCCCGGCAGGCAGCATCATGTCTCTCCTCGGTATGACGTCAGCAGCCCACCCGGTGGTGCGTCTTGGGCTGCTACACATGAGGAATCTGCAATGCTGGTTTGTGCGGCTCTGGCTGCACCCACGTCAAGACAAACGACGCGAGCTCCGTGTACCAGCGCTGGCGACAACGCGACGTGATGTTCTGGGATTCATCTGGTCGCCTCCACGAGGGGGTGTGACTAGGGTGCATCCCTCATTACATCCAGGTCGCCTCCCTGGCCAGTTGGGGCGGGACCTTCAACCAGGCCAGTGTGGGAGGCATGTGGCTGATCTCCTCCCGTCACATCAACCTGCTGGAATTGGCAGCAGTGCAGAAGGTGCTGCACCACTTCGCCCCGCAGCTCAGGGGGAGGCATGTCATGGTGCCTCAACCTCAACAGGCAGGGGGGTGTTCGATCCCCGGCTCTGCACAGGATGACGGCATCGATCCTAACCTGGGCAGATCGCCATCTGTCTTCCCTGAAGGCCTGTTATGTTCTAGCGTCCCTCAACACAGGGGCAGACAAGATGTCCCATGGGGGTCTCTCCCTGGAGGTGGCGGCATAGGTTTGGCAGTGGTTTGGACCGGTTGCCGACCAGTTTGCGAGCAGAGAGAATGCCCAGTGCCCCCTGTGGTTCTCCCTGAGGCCAACAGACGCCCCCCCGCTGGGGGTGGATGCATTGGCCCATCCAGTTTGGCCCCCCGGGCTGTTGTATGCCAGGTGGGTGCCAGGTGGTTTCCGGATCTGGTTCAACTAGCGGAGGCGGGCCCGTGGCCAGTTCCAGATCTGCCCACGGCTCTGTGTCAGGCAGGGGGCGCCATACTCGTCCGATTCTGGGACGGTGTCTCTTGGTTTGGAGGTTGAGAGGGTGAGACTGAGTGGCTTGGGCCTCCCGGCTGCTGTAGTCTCTACAATTCAACATGCATGTGCCCTGTCCACTTCTAAGGCCTACACGTCACGATAGCGGGTGTTCACAGTTTGGTGTGAGGCCAGCCCGTGCTCTCTGCAGGATATCTTGGGTTTCCTGCAGGGCTTGTTTGACAGCAGTCGTGCTGCATCCACTTTAGCAGCGATTACGGCAGGCCATGTCGGTCTGGGTCGCTTCACAGCCAGGAGTCATCCTCTTACAAGGGGGCCACCGGTTGAGGCCCCCCACTCGACACCTGGTCCCCCAGTGGGACCTCCAGATGGTGCTAGACGGCCTGGTGGGTCCACCGCTTGAACCCTTGGATCAGGCGGAGGTGGAGACGTTGTCCATGAAGACGGTGCTCCTTTTAGCCTTGACATCGGCTAAGAGGGCAGTGGACCTGTGTGCCTTGTCTGTGTACTCGTCTTGTATGTCCGTCAGTGGCGACAAGGAAACGCTGGAGCTACGTCCGAACCCGTCCTTTTGTCCTAAGGTCATTACCGCCTCTTTCCAGGGTCCAGGGTCCAGGGTTATTCGCTTGAGGGCTTTCTTTCCCCCTCCTCACTCATCCAGGGAGGAGGAGCGTCTTCACGTTATAAATAAATTGAAAATAAATAGGAAATACCAAGAAACACATCTGTTGACAGGGTTCATAAAAGGAGGACATATTTAACATATTTTCTACTGTATATTGGGGGGGACAGGTTGGTAGTTTCTCAGTATTGGGGGGGGGCACGACCCCCCCAAAGAATGCGTGGTTATGCCCTAGCTAACTACATATGGGATAAGCAATAACCGAGTGCTGTGAAATATGAATTTGTCTCCTCTGGTGTGTCTGTTTGTCGTTTGTCTAATGTTTGTCACTCTGACGTACAGGACGTGTGTCTGTGTGTGTGTGTGTGTGTGTGTGTGTGTGGGTGGGTGTATGTCAGCTGTACCCTCTTTACCAAAGTGTGTGTGCTCCTGGTACTCACAGGAAAAGGACGATGCCGGTGTTCGACATGGCGTATGACAGACCCAGAATGCCGCTGCCCATGATGGCATTGCTCAGGTTGAAGACGGACATCCCAAAGGAGGTTTTACCCTCAAACTGGAAGAGACACAAGACTGGAATATTAACTTCACAGACACAATAACAAGGATTTCATGTTAGTATCCAAGGCAATGAATCATGCAAACATGTCTTCTACAACATACTTTGATATGTACAGTACCAGTCAAATGTTTGGACACACTTTCCCATTCACTTTTGTTTTAGGATAAATCAATGCTTCCTGGATCATGTTCATTTTTCAGTGTAGTTATTCCTGCAGGATGTGCATGTGTTAAGTGTAGTTCAGGTTAGAAAACTAGAAAAACGCTTGGTTAACGTGAGGTCAAGATGGTGATCATAGATCTAACTGACACGTGTTGTTTAGCAAAGTTGAATGAAGCTGAACCTGAAACATCATTAAATGAGTATGGAATATTATAATGAAAAGATAAAGAGGTTGTCAGACAGGATGTGACCCGAGTTTTCTGTTGTTGAAGTCAAACATTACATTTGCTCAGAAGGTGACTGACGCAGGACAGCTGTGGATGATCTGTGGGACACAGGGATGAATCCTGACCAAAACACCTTTATGCCAGTTGATGTTTGCTGCTGCGTTAGAGACTATGTGAAACACTTCTGGGGTGGGGCGGGGGGCTGAATCTTTTATTTAATTTTATAAAAAAGCAAGACCTCGGGTGCCCTGACCCCTCGTTTCCTCTCATGTCTCTACTATCTAATAAAGGCAAAACATACTCCAAAAAATATATTTAAACAAAAGACCCTCCACTAGTATATTTATATTTTCTTTGGACCCTCCCCTTGACTTAAAAAAAACTGGAATACCCTCCCCCCAATATCTCAGATTTATACATTTATTGCAAATAAAAAAGCCTAACCAGGGACAGGGGTTGCAAATTAGCCTTGGCTAGAAATCCTATATGCAATACATCGGTAACATGTTTTTTGTAACTTGTTGCAGTTTTCTTGCATTGTCCCTGAGAAATAAACTAATAAATAAATAAATAAAAAATGGTGAAGCTACAGCTCTCCCTCTATCTTTAAATAAAGAGCTGCTAAACAAACAGTCGAGTGAAAGAGACACAGACAGCAGCTCCTGAGTATGGAGTCATAGGAGTACCATAAAAAAGAATAAATCTGGGAAAGAATAAGACAATAAATGTGGAAATATAAAGAGAAATAAATAAAATAATAAATAAATGTGGATATATAAAGACAAATAATTATTTTTCCTTTTGCTTTTGCTTTTCCCTTATTGCTTTTGTTTTTCCCCTTTTGCTTTTTCCTTTCCCTTATTGCTTTTGCTTTTCCCTTATTGCCTTTGCTATTCCTTGAAGGGCCAAGCTGTCAATCCACTGGCTTTGGGCGGGCCTTCCTGCCCAGGCGGAGTAATCAATTCATGCAAAGCTTCCTGAGGCATAAACGAACTAAACGCCTGCTTATGGCCCCTGTTACCACCAGGGGGTATTGACATAATAGGCTCGTTCAACATGAACTGTGCCTAGCTTGGAAAGTGGACGAAATCAGACGGGCATAGCAGGGGGCGCTGTGACAAACAGCAGCAGTCAAGTCAGACAGTTTCCAGCAGCCTTCAAAGAATATACAGGAAGTCCCAGAAATATTTCCATCCTGTTAGATCCACCTGTAGGCTACCTGTAGTTTGCAGATCACATTCGGATAGCTATGGCTGAAATAAACTTTATTATTATGCATATCAACCACACAAGATATGTTTGTTAACATATTAAACCTTCATTGCACAACATACAGCCTACAATCTAGCATTAAATATTACAATTACACAGAAAAGTTTCTGGATTTTCTACAAAACGTGATGTTTGTGGCAGACCTGCCAACCTGTACACATTTTGTGTAGCAAGTATGCATTTTGACATCAAAGTACACTGGTACGATTTATCTCTCTAAGGTACGCAAAAAGCTGGTGACGCCTTGTGCGTTTGACCAATTGTGCAATACTCAAGTCTAACAGCAAGAGGCAGCAGCAATACGCCAACGAGCATCTAGCCTGCCAAAAAGTAAAAGAAGAATAAGAAGAGTTCGACCAATAATAGTGCTGGATTCGTTGCCGTTGCCTTGATTAACATGACATAATGACATAATGTAATATGAAATGTGCCAGGCTTTGAAGCCAATTTGACATAGTGGCCAAACCGTGTAATTACAACTTCTGGGTCCGTCATGTGATGCACACTGGCCCCAAGAGACTTTTTCCCATAGACTTACATTGTGAAAGAGACGTCTGTAAATCAGCAGATAATGTTTTTTGAGGTACAACAACTAGCCAGTATGAACACTTAAATAGCCTTTATTTAAATCATTATGTCCTAAAAGTTGTAAGTGTGGAAGATCCGGGTAATTTTATACCCGGGAAGTCGAACTTTTTTGGCTTCATGCGCCACTAAGCAGCTTTCATAGGAATGAACGGGGCCCCTCCTCTGACGCTGTATCCAGTTCTCTTTATACATCCATGGTAATTTCAAGAGACAGTAGCTAGGATCCGCAAATCGACAGCAACACTCTTGACCTTGATTTTATCCCTCTCCTCAAGTGAGGACCGTTCTTTGAACTCATTTGCTAAGGTAAACGGACTGTGGGGCGTGGGGTGGACGTTGTGAATTGAGTTACATACGTAACGTTAGTCTAACACTACGTATGTATTTGAAAGCTAGCTTGCTTGGTCACCATTCATCTTCATCAAAATAAGTTATATTGTTGCAGATGGTTAAACGTGACTTTTCATAGTATTTGTAATATTAATTATTGCAGCCAAACCCGTAATCGCAATGAGAGTAGCAGATCATGGCAACCCCGGCTGAAAAAAAAGCGAGTGCACGCGCCACAGAAATTCCTGGAAAGTTACCAGGAGAGATGGCCACGCCTCCGTATCTCCAGACGTCCCCACCATGCATTCTGCACAGTCTGCAATACTGATATTGACATCAGTCATCAAGGATCAGCATTTAATAATTAGACATAGAATAATATTCATTTTCAGAGCAATGTTTATGTATTGGCAAGTGTTGTGAATTAAAAGGGATACAATTACAAACAAAAATGACAATACTAGCTATATATTCAGGTATATCCCCAGAATGAAAATAACATCAAGTGGTCATGTTGGCATAAGATGTTATGAGGGAGAGATGTGTTAAGTTATATTTTCTGACAATAGGAATATGACAGTAATGGATAAAAATAATATAATAAATAACTTCCACACACACACACACACACACACACTTTTTCAGACTGCAGACGCCATATCGAAGGGACCAAACATAAGAAAATGGAAAACATAACGGCGTCAGTCCCTAAGATCAACAGGACATTTTTCAGAGAACAGGATTTGCAGCCAATCCGGGCAGAGATACTGTTCACAAACTTCATCGTTGAGCACAATTTGCTATTATCTGTAGCTGACCATGCTGGACCAATATTTAAAAAGATGTTCACTGGTAGCCAAACTGCCAAGCAATACGGCTGTACAGATGTACATGAGCTGACATTTTTTTCGGCATAAGGTGGTACTCCAAGACTTTCTTCAAGGTTGGCAGGTCTGTTGTGGTCAAAATTAAGAGCCAATCAGCTCTTTGATCAGGAGACAGCCAGGCGTTTCCCATCATGCCCTGGGTCTTGCAGTCGGTGGAGAGCACCTGCAGCGCCTAGCTCTAAAAACTGTGGCCGCCTCGATCTCGTGAAGTTATCGTTGCCCACGTGTGCATGACGTCAGAGCACGTCGGCTTTATACATCCATGGGATCAAGTCAAGCCCCCAGGAAATGCGCCAGGCTTTGAAGCCAGTTTGACATAGTGGCCAAACCGTGTAATTACAACTTCCGGGTCCGTCACGTGATGCACACTGGCCCCAAGAGACTTTTTCCCATAGACTTACATTGTGAAAGAGACGTCTGTAAATCAGCGGATAATTTTTTTTTGAGGTATAACAACTAGCCATTATGAACACTTATATAGCCCTTATTTAAATCATTATGTCCTAAAAGTTGTAAAATGCATAAATAGCCGAATCCAGAGTTATAGAGTCACTGCCATTCATGTGAGTGAGCCTGAGACGGAGTGCCAGTGCACTTGCTCTAAGGGCCAAGAATGCGGAAGCTATGTGGGAGATCCGGGTAATTTTATACCCGGGAAGTCGAACCTTTTTGGCTTCATGCGCCACTGAGCAGCTTTCATAGGAATGAACAGGACCCCGCCTCCGACGCTGTATCCAGTTCTCTTTATACATCCATGTCCTCTCCTAGTCGATGGAGAAAGCAGCAAAAAAGTAATGTGCAGAAAAGGACATATCCTTCTGGAGCAGCGAAAAGAAAGAAGAAGAAAACAGAAGATGAGAAAAAACAGCAGGATAAAAGTATGTTTGCATGACTAAATACAGCTACGTGGATTTAAGATGTTAAGGCTATTTAGGGATGTTTCATCCAACGTTAACTTTCCTAAGACAAGATATGCTATCGTTAGCTAGGCTATTTTCGTAAGCTAACGTTAGCTAGCTAGTTAACAACATAGCCTAGGTAGCATATCTTGTCTTAGGAAAGTTAACGTTTGATTAAACATCCCTAAATAGCCTTGACATCTTAATCCACCTAGTTGTATGTATAATAGTAAGCTAGCTAACCAGCTAGATAGACAGATTTTGGTTTGAAATAAAAGCAAGCTAACTTTTTCATGTTTGTATAATGTTACTGACCTTGATGCTGATAACAGCATAACATTATTTAACACTAGCATTTTGTGATTATTGGTAAAACATTTAACTTAATTAGCTAGTTATAGATTAGATTTTTAGTATGTTTTTTTCTTCTGTGTAAAAATAACTTGTAGCTGGGTAAAGTGCTGGGCAAGTTACTTTAAAAATGTAATATATTACATATTACTAATTACCTTCATTTGAAAGTAATAAGTTACTTTACAGTATTACTGTCTGTGTAGAGTAATGCGTCACTGATTATTCTACTTTTGCCTTACTTTAACCAAAATAACTGCTACTACTAGGCGTTCTAAAATGGAAGAGTGTAACATTGTTTCATAGCAGGTAATCAAAGCACAAAAGCTCAAGTTTATTGCAGTTTATACAAATCCAGTGGTGTGTGATATTGTATAGCCTAATGAAGGGTCTCCTCTGGAACGCAGATCGGGCCCATTCATGCATTCTGTTCCATAAACTTGGTACTGATAACAGCTTAATATTATTTACATTACCATTTTGGGGTCTTTGCTATTATATTCCAATATCATTATGTCTTAATTAGCTAGTGATAGACTAAGAGTTGTTGTTTCATGTGTACAAATTGCTTGCTGCTGAGTATAATAATTTATGTTGGTAAAATAACCTCATTCCATTTCATCAGCTATGTACTCATACTATATGAATCTTCCCCAGGAGCGAGCTGGAGCACAACCAACGCCACCTGCCCCTGATACTTCCCCAAGTGCCAGTGTCAGTAACGATCTTGCCTCTGTACATTCAGCACTGCAATCCACCTCTTCAGCTGATGATAATAGAGCAGGTGAGTTTTCAACAAAGGGTTATTATTCAGTTTCAGGTTCAGGTCAGTATATTTATATGGATAAACCATGCCTTTTGTGAGATATTTTTTGTTGTTGACAGACACATTACCTTTTAATATGACATTTAACATGGCTAGCTTTTTTTTTCTCATCATCTTAGGTCCATCCTTCTCTGCAGGTGAGGAGCACTTACCAACACCTGCATCCACTGATCCTACTGTCTCTTCTGTGTCTGTTTTAACCTCAGCTGATGTGGCTGGTAAGTTAACAGCACAGCAGCCTTTGTATTTGCTCAGTTTACTGTAGAATATCCTGAGTTGAATATTTTGTATTTTAATTATTCATTTCATTTCCCTATAGGTCCTTCTACGTCTGTGGTCGCCGAGATTGATGTCACATCTACTACCTCAGCAACTTCCAGCCTGCACCATGGATCAGCAGCTCCTCCAGGTGACCCAGCTGAGTGGTCATCTGTCCTGTCTGACTACAGTCACAGGGAGAGTCTGTGACTGCTGCGTCTGCAGGGTGGAGCTTTTCTAAGCTCAAATTGATCAAGGACTACTGAGTCTGAGACTGAGTGGAATTGCGGTTTGAATTGGGGAAGGAAGAAAAGGATTTGCTTCTTATTGTGTGCGCCTAGAAGAGACCCCTTAGCTATTTTATTTTGTTCTTTTTTTTTTGTCTTTTATTAGGTTTTAACTCTGTTTACATTGTGTGCTCTACTACTACTGTTAATGTATGGTCATCAAAAAAGGTCTCAGCAAATTAGAAATAGATCTCTCCATATCTATTTCTAATTTGCTGAGACCTTTTTTTCCTACATGCCATAATCTGCAACAGTGGCAATGGATGTCATGTATGTCAGTGTCTATATTTTTCAGTGCAGACATTTGCCCAAGACTCTCCATTACATCTTCCACTATCCTCAAAACATATTCTGGTTTGAAATGTTCCTCCACAAACTGAGCAAGTGTTAAAATAACTTGTTGTACACCTCTCTGCACTGCGCATGCGCAAGTCCGAGTCGTGTCTACTTCCTGTTGTCCCTGCCAAAGCAGGATACATGTGTGCATGAATTGATTACTCAGCCTGGGCAGGTAGACCTGCCCAAAGCCAGTTGATTGACAGCTTGGCCCTTCAAAGAATAGTAAAAGCAATAAGGGAAAAGGAAAAGGAATTATTTGTCTTTATATATCCACATTTATTTTATTTATTTCTCTTTATATTTCCACATTTATTATCTTATTCTTTCCCAGATTTATTATTTTTTATGGCACTCCTATGACTCCATACCTGAGGACCACCCTCTGATTCCAAACAATGAATAAAACAGGTGCATTAGATCCCATTAGATAATGTTGGAGACATAATTAAACCAATAATATGATGCATAAGTGGTGTGGCCGGGTGTACTGAAGGCATTTCATCCAAGGTCCAGTCCCCCTTTCTGATCATAATTTTTATATAGTCCCTTAGAACATGACGATAATATAACTTGCACAGTTAAAAAATAACTCCAAGTCCAACAGGCTGCATGGCCTCTGTCTCACACTCACATCTGTGAACTGGGGCCTCTTTGATCCATCACTCTTGTGCTGCAGGAACTTTTCTTCCTCTGGTGGGACTCTGTAATATCCAACACAGACAAAGAAGAACTTCAGCTTTAAGTGCGAAAATAGTTGATTTACCATGAATTCCCAGCAAGTCAGCAGCACATAGGAAACGTACCCTCCCTCCACAGCCATGGCAGCGTCATGGTGGTGATTACCATTCGATAGCTTCTGCAGTTCCATACTTATGATGGGAACATTGGATGAATGAGAATTTAAAAGAATGAAAAGGCACTGAAATATCTGAAAAAGAGAAACAAAACACAAACAGCTTAAAACCACCCCTTTGCTGCAAGTAAAAGTCTCTTTTGTCATGTAGAAACATTATAGTTCAAAACACATACATACAAATACTGGCTGGTGACTGCTAGCGTGTGTTTTAGCCAGCTGGCTAGCAGCATGGCCCTGGGGATCCAGAGTGAAATAATTAATAATTTTATTAATAATTTTATAATTTAAATAATTAAATAATAAAGTTTATTTATTTAGCACTCATCTAAAGCAGACATTACAGACAGTGACTAACAGGTCAGAACTTATAATTGTTCAAAACTTTTTTATTATTAATGACAGAATACCTCTTGCTCTGTGTTACATTTCAAGTCAACTTTATTTACACAACCCAAAAGTACAAATCACAAATGTGCCTCAGAGGGCTTTACAATCTGTAGAACATGTGACACCAGCCCTTGATTTGGATAAGGACAAACTCTGCAGCAAAACAACAACAACAAGAAACTTCAGGAAGAGAGAAAGAGGGGCGACCCCTGTTTGATGACGGACAGACAGACATGTAATAGAAATAATAAAAGGAAAATTACAGTAAAGAGAAACAGAATGATAACACAAAGTAAATAGAATGCAAACATATAATATCAAAGCTGCACTAATCAATATTTTACATCTACAATTGATCAAATGACTGTGTGATGTAAAATATGTTGCATGTAGTGACAAACACTGTTACGGCTGGATGTGTTTCCCTGTGCTGTTTGTCCCTTTTCCTCTCCTGTTCTCTCCAGCTCTGCCCAGGTGTGCTACACCTTGATTGCTCAGTGAGGTGCACCTGGCCTGGAAATGAGGTGTTTAAAAGCTCCGGTGCCAGCATCAGAGGAGAGAGGCTACTGGCGTGGGGACTGCTGGTCTCGCTGCCTCTCAGCCTGGGGTTTAGTTGTGTTGTCTAGTTGTGTTCTGACTTTGTGTTTTGCTTTGATATAGTGTCTTTATGTTAATAAATCCTGTTCTTGTGTTCTTCTCCCTTCTTCTTTCTCTCTCTCCCTTTCTCAGGTGCTCCTGATCGGGGAATTAGGCAGTGGCAGCCCCTGTTTAAGGCAGGCCGGGGGAGGAGATCGATCGATCTCTCTCTCTCTCTTGGCTTGGCCCATGGCTTTGGTTGTTTTAAAGGTGTTTGTGCAGTTCGGCTCAGCTTTACTGAGCTTTTCAGTCTGAGCTGTTTTAAAGCCCACAATCTTACTGTTTTGGTTTCCTCTGTTTCCTCCAGTAGCCGTTAATCAGGTGTGGATGTGAGCGTAAATGGCTGTCTGATATGACCTGCCCAGGGTGTAATCCTGCAAAGGATAAGCAGGTATAAGCAGTATTTTAAGTGAGAGTGAGAGATGGTTTCCTCTATACTCAGATGCCCAATAATAAATGTAACAGCGTGTGGTTAACACCAAAATGCCAAAGCTATGTCAAGCGATAAAGAACTGTGAAGCTCTGACAAGCCAGAGCTGCTCTGCACGTCTTACCCTGTTAAACAGCATTCAGTGAGAGAAGAGAGACAAAGAGAGAAAGTCAGTTACACAAGCAGAGTTCAGCAGCTACATTCAACCCCATGTCATCAGTGTCAAAGTACACATCTGAGCCCACTGAGCCGCAAACACACCCCTCTCCATGTGGCTGTATTTGATCTGAATGTACCAATGGATTAGCCAAGCAACAAGCGCCGCAGCTCAAACGCTGTCACCATATTCTATAGACATGTGCTTACAACTGGTATCACCTCGAGTTTGTACTGTACAGCTTCTCAGATGTGAATATTTACTGATTCATTTGGTCTTCTATGATATTAAACTGAACATCTTTTGTTATGGACTATTGATCAGACAGAACAAGACGTGAACATTTCAACACTGCTGGCAGCAGCAGAGTTAGAGTTTGACATGGTTCCGGCAACTGCCCCGGGGCCCCAGACTCTTAGGGGCCCCACAAGCCTCAGGTTCACTCAAGCCCCCAAGGAACAGCGCTGTGCTGCAAAAAGACTGGCTCATAAGAAAAGGAGCATCTGCAAAATGGTGAGTACATTTTTCTGAGCAATGACTCTTTATTATCAGAATTTGATCCATTTGGTCCAATAACATTCAGAAAGTCTAGAAGAGTTGTATGATTGATTATTTTATCCCATTCATGTGTGCAGGGAGCCAACAGGAAGTCAGCAGCTCAGCCAAGAGAAAGCCTCTAACAGGCTCTCATGAGGCTCGGCTGGAGAAGGACTTTACTGAGCATAAGGGCAAATTTCCAACTTGGGAAGCCAGAAGATCTCACAAGCGTCCCACTTTCCTGGAAAACCTTGGGCTTCAGCTGTTGTGGCTGGAGAAAAGGAAAGAGGTGCCACGACTTCCATAAGCTGATGGATGCTCTAAAAGTCTTTGGTTTGTCCAGAAACAGAAACGCTTAAGCTGAAGAACTCCCACTAAAACTTATGATTGATGTGTGTTTGGTAGGTGTCAGTCTATGAGAAGTTACAGCAGCCTATGTGTCAGATAGTACAGTGGAAACTTGAAATATAACAGGCTACACTGAAATCATGAATGCATTTCAATAAAAAACAAAAAAAATCTATAACTGATTGTAAAAATGTCCTAAATAACAAAAATTGAGCATAGTGTTAGTTCAGGCAGGCCACAAAGTCAAGCTCAGCTCACGATCCCAGCTACATCAGCTGATAGCAGCTGATCTTTAAGCCAGCCCACATCAGCTGATGGCTCAGCTGATTCCCTTCTATGCAGCCATTGGCAAATTTCATTCAGGGCTCCTTATTTAAGCTGCTTTAACCTGCCTACCCTTGCTGCTTCCTCTGCAAGCCACTTTGCAACCTGCCTCCACCCCAGCTCCTCCTTTTCACACTATGTCTGAAAACATAATTCAAAGCGGTAATTAGGCTTACTTTCATATCTTATAAGTACAACAAGTACAAGGCTTTAGTGCTTCAGTCAGTCTCTGTTGTAGGATGATATCGGTATACAAAAACACAATGAAATGGCTTTGACATTGCTTGCAAGAAGCTGACGCAGATAAGTCAGTCCCTCCGATGAGAAACTATATCTCTCATATAAAAAGAGTTCCTCTCACGATTTGCACACCGAGCTTCTCTGGGTTTTCTATTGGTGATGGCATTTTCCAAGAAAATTGATTGGTCAGTAGGCGGTGCTTTTGTACGCGTTGATCTGTTATCTCAAACATAACCAGCTTCGGAGCAGGTTAGGAGTGCAGCAGAAGTTACCATGGCGATTTACCCCGGTAAGAAGTTAATCACCGTCGTAACCCTGAAAACCCAGAGTTAAACCTGAAGTTACCTTGCTAACCCCAAATCCCGCTTCGTAGTACAGGCCTCTGGGTGACGAGAGCTGTGAGACGGAACCAAAACATTCAAGCTGTAAAACCAAAACGAGCTGAAAGAGGCTAAAACGCTCCGTAGAGCTGAAGGGAACTGCGGAGTCATGATAATTCTCTGTGGAGTCGTCGCTACGAGTGACACTTTTCTCATACATGTAGTCATTTGATCCATTGCTAATATAAAATATTGTCTATAGCTGTTTTAGTTTACTGCATATTGTGGTGGGGGTGTGGAATCTGGTGGAAAAGTTATAAAAAACCAGCTGAATAGTTTGTACATAGCTCTTTGCTAATAAAAACAATTGGCTAACAGATTGTTGTATATTAAAATCACATTTTGTATTGGGCCAAAATATTTCCCAAAGCCCATCGAAAGGCAACGTGGCTCTACAGATAACAGGCTGGAGTGAAGCCAAGTGTGGCCGGCTCCAGTTGTGGATATCTCCTCCCTGTAGGCCTCAGTAGCAGCAGACAGAGTGATAACAGCTGAGAATGACCTCCCTGCTCAAACACGGCTGAACTTGTTCCTCAGACATTGACATTTTGTACACTAGTTGTCACATGGACTCTATTTGTAAATACTGGCCCTCTGCAGAGAGACCTTTTACATGTCCGTACTGTCAGGTGCTTTACTGACATTACTAAATATATTCATGTTTCCCAGAAAGAAATCAAACAACTGTATTGAAATCATACGAAAATAAATTTATTATAGCGTCATCAAAGCAACACATATACCTTTACATACTAGTCTCTGAGGCTTGTGTGCTCGGAAGCATCACTTGTAAAATTATAAATTGATAACTGACGCTATATGTTAGCCACGTAATTAAGGGGTCCAGATCAGGATCAGATTCTGTCTGTCCATTCAAAGGTTGTTTGTCACTCAGTGGTCTGACGTTAGTGATAGAAGGATGCATGTTTACAGCATGTTAAAAAGACACGATTTAGCCTTGATTAATTATTAACTGTGATCACATCTGAACTGATTGGATTCCAGTTGGATGAATGACATATTTCTGTTGCTAAGCAAATTTCACGCATGATTATTAAAGACATGATCACATAGTTGTTGTTTGAACCTGCTTTTTGAATATGTTTACATCACAACATCCCATTTTAAATGTTGTGAATATTAAACTAAAGAGTCAGTGACAGTTTCCTGTCTACTCACCTGACACTATCTGACTTATTGTGATGCAGGTGCACCCACCCACCCTGTGATCCAATCAGGTTCAAGAGTTTCTTGCCAATGCTTTTTGGCCAAATACCCATTTACAACTGTAAACAGAAATGTCTATTTATGACTCTGTGTCGCTGCAGCATGAGCTTTCTGTGGGTTTAAGCAGTTATTTATGCCACAAAAAACAAAAAGCCAAGCGTAAAAATAATTTTAACATTACAATTTACAACATGACGTCCATCTAGCCAGCATGGAAACCAGCTGGTGTAAAACACTGATTACACTCTGCTGAAGAGATGCTAAATAAGTTGAGCATAAGAAACCAGTTAAAGGAAAAGGGAAACAGCTGGCCTGCTGTCCAAAGTTCAAAATCACACCAACACCTCTAAAGCTCACTGATGAACATCTGTATCTGTATCTGTTGCTTTAATCTGTACACAAACAGAAATGTCAAAATTACAATTTCTGTTTGTGACATTCATGTGGACACTTCTCTTTTGAGAGAAAGTGAATAATTGTATTTATTCTCCATGTTCCTCCACATTTCTGAGACTAGTTTTGTTTAATCCAAACATCTTTATAAGCCTACAGAAAGAAAAAGTATTTGACAGCACAGAGTCTGACACAGTGAGGTGAGAGGAAACATATAGTGTACAATGTGTGCTTGAATGAGGCCCTGCCCTGTTTTCCAGCTTATGTAACACTGTCAGCTTTTTTTCCAAGTGTTTTAGTCTTTTTTTAAATGAACTTCCCTCTGAGATCTACAACATGAACGAGCATCAGGCGACGCTCATGTTTACATCAACACCAGCAAAACTCTTAACTGCATGTCTTGTTGTTGTTGTTTTGGTATTTCTCCTGAGTTCTACTTTTATTTTTTATATGTATGTGTAGTAGTCGACATACATGTCATGAGTAAATGTCTGCATTAAAGCATTTCCCATAATCTTTAAAAACAAAAATGTGCAAAATATTTCTACATCAAGAGTCGGCATTTATCATTTAAAATGTAAATTCTGAAAAAGAAAAATCTCAGAAAATAGAACAAAAGAGTAAAAATAACAGGGGAAAAAGTCTCCTAATACTGCAGGCAACCCCCGACTTTGTTAACAAAACATTAATCATTCATTTGAGAAATAATTAGTAACAAAACTGCTTGAAATAATATTATAATCTCAAGAAAAATCGTGTTTAAGCTGCTTTATAGTTAAATTACTTTTAATACATTTATAGTAAAGAAAATAAAAGTGCAACTGTTAAAAGTGTTGGGTCACATCTGGAACACAGCTGCACACAGCTAGTTTAATGAGTCTGGTAAACCTTTCAAAATGAAAGCCTTGGAGCAACTTCTCCCATGGTTCCTCACTCCTCCTGATGCAGCCAAACCACGTGGCAGCACAGCACAGCACAGCACAGCACAGCAGCTCAGCCAGAAGAATGGGGTGACTTACCTCCAGAAGCAGAGGGGGGACCTGGGTGGTGAAGTCCCAGGATCAGAGGTGCAGTTTGGGCTGGGAGGATGGTAACACTGGCCTGTTTTTGGAGCCCAGCAGAGAAGCACAGAGCGTCTCGGGGAGAGGTCGGGGAGAGGGTTGAGCAAATGTGGGAGCAGGCAGTGAGGGAGGGAAGGCTGCTGAAAATGACGGTTTCAAGTTTCTTGTGACGTAACATGTAGAGGCACGCCTCTTCCTTTCCAAAAAAAAAAAAAAAGAAAGAAAGAAAGAAAAGAAGTTAAGTGTGACTTTCTCTCAGGGCCCTGGTGATGGATTGCTCTTTGGGGGATTCACAGGGCTCCTATGGCCGGCTCATACACACTGCGCCCATTGAATTATTTCCATGTTTCAACTCTCTTCCCACTGCCTGCCTCTGAGTTGAGCTAACAGTGGAAATATGGTGAGGTGAACAGCACATGGTTGCATAAGAGCCCGGCTGCTGGTCTGCAGCTCTGCATTCGAAGCAAACTGGATAAAGCTAGCTGTATTAGATCAATGAAAGGTAAATATATAAACCAGCATTCCCCTGTGGAAAGTGCCCTAGGTGACCTGCAGCTGAGCCGAGCTGTCTGAAACAACACATGGTCCAGGATGCACACATTCCCATGGTTATTTTGGTGAAGTGTTTCCACACAGGAACACAGTTTCAGCTGAGTGTGTGTGCTGATTCGCTCCATTAAGTTTGTGTGTGTGTGTGTGTGTGGAGGTTTGGCTGCTCTAACATTGTTCCTCAAGACATCACTGTAGGATTTATAGTGTACAAAACATTCAGAATTCAACTTTCTTTTTGGTGTGATCTTTGGTGTGAACTAAGTGAACTCAGCCCTGGATAAAGAAGAAAAATAATAAGGCAGTAATGGTGGTAACACACACACACACACACACACACACCAACATCAACACACACACACGCACCAACATCAACACACACACACACCATTTATTATTATTTAGTATTATTATTATTTAATATCATTATTACCTGACACTTTGGCAATATTGTTGTTGTTACATTCATGCCAATAAAGCAAGTTGAACTGAATTGAATTGAGAGAGAGAGAGAAAGAGAGAGAGAGAGAGAGCACAGCAGCACAGTACAGTACATCCATCCATAGAGGCATGCAGCTAGCGTGGCTAAAAGAGCGAGAAGATAAAGAAAAAGGAACAGCAGTTAAAGCAATGGGCTACCAGCCCTCACTGAAATGGAAACAGATTTCCCAGCACAGTGTGTTCATATCACTTTCCACCTGAACTCTGCTAATAGATTTGCTGTGGTGTCCAGAGGGACTTCTTCTGCTGTGTCGACCTAGAACAGAGTGAAAAACATCTCTGAAATCTTTGAACAAATACTAGAAATACTTTTTCAGTGTTCAATTGCTTTTGCGGTGAACCTTAGTGATTTTGGGGGATCCCAGACCTTTCCTCTCATGTCTGCAGCAGAGATTAACAAACAGTTTCCACACAAAACAAGAAAGATGGTTCAACATGTTGACATGGTTGTCCTCCTCCAGTATACAGACTATGAAATCAGCTTCACCTTACAGCTACAGCAGTTAGTAACAGTAAACAAATTGATTGTAATGTAGACATTGATCATGATGGTTTAGATTTCAGTGTTTCTCAGCCTGGTGTCTGTGGACCCCTAATGGTCCATGCCAGTATTTCAGGGGGTCGATGGAAGATTTTTGAAATAAATATGTTGATCTTATGAATTTTGCCAATATAATCCTTTCCCTTAATAAAATGATTGTTATGAGATTACAAAAGGAACTCAATGTGTGTCTAACATTTATTTTTCAAGACACACAGAGTATTTTTATTTTATTCAACTTTCTACTTCTACTCCGCCATATCTCAGAGAGAAACACTGTACTTTTTACAGCACTACATTTGTCGCCGACTCCACTGAGTGGACATATAAATAGATACTGTGCTCTGAGGATTAGTGAGAGAGAGCGGCAGCCTCTCACCTGGACCAACACGAGAGACTCCTACACACACACACACACACACACACACAGCTTTAGAAAGTGTGTATAGTGATGTTGGATTGAGTCAGATAGATAGATAGATACTTTATTCACCCCTCTGGTATAGCTCTATATTATATAGTGAATAAATAATACCAAAGCAATGTGTAATAATTCAGGGATGTTATCATGGTCTCAGGTGTTTTCACAATGTGTCAAATGTTTAAAATGACACAGGTTCAGATCCCTGACTGTCTGAAGCCAGAACTTTCATCAACTAATGGACTCATCAGATTTCATTTTTCCTGAAGAAATAAAGAACAAAATATAACGTTCTCCTCTCCTTTTGATTGCAGAGCATGTGCATTCAGCACTGGACAGTGTGTGCACAATGTACAATAATGTGAAAGTGGTCAAACACACAGAGGATGATCACCGACCCTCAGCTTTACAGAGCTTTTCAGCCTCTTTCAGCTCCTTTTTTTGGGTTTCAGCAATCAATCTCTGCTCTCAACAACCAGCAGAAACAGCAGTTGTTAATAGATTCAAAGTAGAACAATAATAAGAAAAAATGACTCCATTGACTAATGTGAGAATCCAGTCCTGTAATGTCTATTGTTGCTGTAGTGCTGTAACAACACTATCATTAATTAATATATTTATTTGGGTAACGCTTTAGATTACAGCCCACAACGTACAGCGTAATTACTCCGGAGTTACAATGTAATCTTTTGTACTTACGGTGTACCAGTACAGTACGTACCAAGCAGGTACAGGGGAACAGTTATGGAATAAGGGGGTAACAATTCGGGATTTTACAAAGAATTTATACTGTAGTTATTTTTTAACTACCAGGTATCTATTCTGTTATTACAGAGTATTTATGACCTACTGAGTAACAATCTGGACGTTTGGGAGAAATTTAGAGAGAATGTATAACTACTGGGTACCTATTCTATTATTACAGGGTATTCAATTGAATTCAATTCAGTTTTATTTATATAGCGCCATATCATAACAAAGTTATCTCAGGGCACTTTTTCATATAGAGCAGGTCTAGACCGACTCTTTATATTTACAGAGACCCAACAGTTCCCACCATGAGCAAACACTAGGCGACAGTGGCAAGGAAAAACTCCCTTTTAACAGGTAGAAACCTCGAGCAGAACCAGGCTCTAGGTGGGCGGTCATCTGCCTCGACCGGTTGGGTTGAAGGGGGAGGGGGGGAGCGGGAGAGAGAGAGCAGGAGGAAAGAGAACATACAGCAGCACAACACAGTTCTACACAGGGATGTAAAGTACAGTGTGACCATAAAACTGAGCAAAAGTCTGCACGTTTCAGGGAAGATAGCGTGATGACTTCTGCATCACTTAATAAATCTGATGGGATTTTATTTTAAAATGACCTTATTACCAACAACAGGCACACTACATTGTTCCTTTATAATTCTGGGGTCCTTAAAATAACTACGGGGTACATCTGTGCGTTTACTTTGGAACAAAGGTCCAGGGGACAGTGTGTTGTCATGGATACTGTCGGCCTCTGAAGACTGTCTCAGCTGTCGTTCACCTCACCAGCAAACTTCCTTACTGGACGCTCGGACAGAATTCACCCACCATAGATGTCACTCACTTGTGTTTCGTGTAACCACATGTTGACAATTTTGAAGTCATTCAAATGTTGAAAGTCTTCTCCCTGGCAATTGTGTTCGACCAGCATTACAGCTCCTCAAGGTGCAAGCTTACCTTTTCTCAGCTCTGTGCACGGCCTCCTTTCGTCCCAGGAAATAAATACAAATATAGCAGGATAAAACACCAGGTATGAATCATATAGGCTATGGTTAATATTAATATATACTCTTCTGACAGCAAAGTGTACAGTTAATGTAATATTCTTCCATGTTTTGAGACAAGTAAAATCAAAACAAACTGTTCTCATATTGTTCTCTGTAGTTACAGAGTAAGTTAGACATGCTGTGTTAGTTCCCCTCTTGTTACATTTACTCAGTAGGTCATAAATACTAGTACTAGTACTAGTTAAAAAATAACTACAGTATAAATTCTTTGTAAAATCCCGAATTGTTACCCCCTTATTCCATAACTGTTCCCCTGTACCTGCTTGGTACGTACTGTACTCGTACACCATGAGTACAAAAGATTACACTGTAACTCCGGAATAATTACGCTGTACGTTTTTGTATCTATTGGAAACACATATTTTAAAAGTGGCTGTCCTCTTCTGATGTCACAGGGAATATTTCATTTAATTTTTGATCAATATTTGATCTAATGCTGAAGCCAGGATTATTAATCTGTTACTGTATTAGCACTCTGATAATAATACACGTGTCTCAGCCAATCAGCGCAGTGATTCTCCTGCTCATCAAGATCCACTTAGTGCTGACGTCATTAAGCTGCTTACTGGCAGCAGGTGAATGGAGGAAGAAACTGAGGAAGACATGTTTACATGAGATGAGAGTGCAGGCAGCAGCATGACGACGTGTTTCTGCAGAAAGTAGAACATATACGGACCTGACGGATAACTAACGAGTCTGGAAGTGAAGTCTGGAGTTTGTGATTGATCCAAGCAGCCGGGATGGAGTGCAGCGGCCAGGTAACTGCTGCGTGATGACCAACTGTGGAAAAGAGGCGTGAATAGTCTGTAGACAGTGGTGGAGCTGCAGTTTCTCTACTTACGTAACAGCAGCATCTTCTGACTATATGTCTCACAGCACACAGTATTTGACTTTCTACAGTATATTATAATAATATTATATTGCCTTCTTATTCTACACATATTGTGTGCTTTATAGTGTTTTTGCAGTTCTACATAAGGAATCTACAAACTTTGCTTTTTACTTTATATTAACACGAAATGACCGCTGTCATGTACAGTTCACAAAGAGAAAGCAAACTGCATTTCTAAAGATTTAATAACTAGATTTGTGCTCTCCAAGATGTTTCTGCCTCACCACCACCTGTAATTACGTTTGTGCTGGTGCCCTGCATTGTGGGACAGTAGTGTCCATCAACAGCACCTCTGCAGTGGTGAAAGAACAATTCAGCTTCATGAAAGTAGCTATATCTTTACCTAAAAGTACTGCATTACAACAAGTAAAAGTCCTGCATTTGAAAATGTACTTCAGTAAAGACGCATTATCAGCAAAATTAACTTAAATTATCAAAAGTAAAAGTACTCATAATGCAGCAGAATGGCACCAGTCAGGGTTATAATACTGCATTAATTATTACTGATGCAGTTTGTCAAGGTGGAGCTCATTTTAAGTACTTTATGTTGTGAAATTTAATGTATAACAGTGCATCATATGCTTTATAACATCATCACATGTTTTGTATGTAAAATGTTAATCTGCAAATATATCTGTCACATAAATGTAGAAAAGTAAATGTACAATATTCACATAAATATATTATATACAATATACACAGAACAGTTTGGCTTTCTGTTGTATTACTGTGGGATGTCTTTGATTATTCAGAGCGGACTGTAGAAAACAGAAGATTTTAACCTTTGAGACTTTTACCACATGTGAGTTGTCTCACAGTAAACTGTGTTTCTCTGTCATGCCAACAGGTGACACCCCAGCTGATGATGGCTGTGGGGACAGCTGTGATTGGCTCTCTCCAATTTGGCTACAACACTGGTGTTATCAATGCTCCTCAGAATGTGAGTATTTTGTTGTGTGAGAAAGTCGGAGGAAAAAGGATGAGAAATGTGTAAAGAAATGTGAGAGTATAATGACCGGGGAGAGTGGGAAAGTCGCACGGTGACATATGCACCCGTGGTACTGGTCCGGTGGTACATTCAATGCCTTCACCACCCCACTGTTTATTTATAGAAGTGATTTAGTTCATCTTTCACTGTTAAAATTTAAAGACAATATGTATAAGCTTAATATCGTAAAGTTGCTTCTGCTGAGTTTATAGAAGTGCACCACAAGGGCGAAGGTTTGGGTGATACTGATACTTTTTGCTAAATATTGTTATTATGTTATATGGAAAATGGTTGACAAAAAGTTCAAACTACCATTTCCAATGTCAACAATGAACCTATAAACTCAATAAATAATGTTTTATTTCTATTTTCACTACAAACATCACTGTCTTTACTGTACTATATTTGATTGATGATCAATTCTAATGTCGTTTTAGGAGAATTATCTGTAAATAAAATCAACTAAATTAAAATTAAATATATATTGTTTTTAACCCGAACATGAAGAGGTGTCGGGTGACTTTTTTCAAGCCTTAGTTGTGTCTGCAGACTTCCTCACAAGCTGCATTCAGCCCCAACAACCTCCACCAGTTAGGCAGGGCAGCCAGTTAGGCAGGGCAGGGAGACTCAGAGGATCATTTTAACATTTGGATGAACTCAGAGCTTCTCCCATCTGGAGTTTGGCGGTCTGACGGTCAGAGGACACAGTTTAGTCGTCTTTTAGTGAATTAATCAAACTGAAACCGTGAAAGTGAGCTGGACAAGACACAAACAATGATATTCACCCCACATGGCTCCTTCATTTTGAAAGGATGTATTTTTAAATTAGACAGGACAAATGCAAACTTTATTGATGTAGCACATTTCACGCACAGAGGAAAACACATACATTATTCAATTACAAAGGATGTAAAACTCATTATTATAAAGGCAACAGAAAAAATATTATGCTTTTAGTTCAGTTCAGTTCAGATCTTTACTGCCCCACAAGAGGAGATTCTTTTTGCAGCAAGGCAGCATAAAAACAAACAGTAAAAACACACTAAGACAATTGAAGACATTAAAAATGCTGTGCTATCTACGCAGTTCAGAATCAAATAAAGGCTTTATGACAGAAGTGAGAGGAGAATCCTTGTCTAACAATGTTGCATGTCACCGGTTTGAATCTGTCCAGGGACTTTAGTTTTTTGCACATTAACTTAAGTCTCTAAGGCAGCTGACAGCTTGTGAGCCTGTCAGCTGCCTCTGAAGGTGGTCTGACAGAAACCTGAAATGACAGGCAGCAGGTTAATCAGATAATGCAACGGTTTGTTGGAGGCATTAAGGATTAAGAGGCTCAAGGATAGCAGGCAAGTTAAAGATGTTGTGCTTAGATTTTAGAGCGTGTACACAGATCTTCCATTTGTGCAAGACATGATCTTATTCAATGTAAGGTGATACATTGTACTTACTACACTTAGGCTCGGATGTCTAAGATCTATGACAGTGTATCACCAGCCTGTGATAGGTGTCAGCAATCCCCTGCAAATCTTATACACATGTTCTGGCTTTGCCCATCCCTACATAATTATTGAACTGAGATTTTTAATACCTTATCAGAGATAATTGAGGAAAGGGTAGAACCAAATGCTTTCAGTGCTTTATTCGGGGTCTCCCCTTTATTACCTCCCCTCTCTTCATCCAAAAAAGATGTCTTAGCTTTTGTCACTCTACTGGCTAGAAGATTAATATTGACCAATTGGAAAACAACCCGCTGGATTAGAGACATCCTTTATTTTCTTAGATTGGAAAAAATCAGACTATCATTAAGTGGCTCCTCTAATAAGTTTGGGAAAATATGGGGTCCATTCTTCCAATTCGTTAAGAGGACAAATTTCACACTTACTCCTGAGTTTGTTTGTTTATGGTTGTGTTATTTTAGTTTTCTTTGTCTTCGTAAGCTGTTTTGGGTTTAGCAATTTGGCAATTGTCACTTTCTACATTGTCTTTATAAAGGGAATTTATATCTTTCTAATTTCTGTATAAATGCTCTGTTGACACAATTGACTTTGGACTTGCCTGTCTTGACTTGGGACTTGACAGTCTTGACTTGGGACTTGACAGTCTTGACTTGGGACTTGACTTGGGACTTGCCTGTCTTGACTTGGGACTTGCCTGTCTTGACTTGGGACTTGACTGTCTTGACTTGGGACTTGCCTGTCTTGACTTGGGACTTGCCTGTCTTGACTTGGGACTTGACTGTCTTGACTTGGGACTTGACTTGGGACTTTGGACTTGGGACTTGACTTTGGACTTGCCTGTCTTGACTTGGGACGTGACAGTTGTGACTTGGAACTTGCCTGTTTTAACTTGGGACTTGACAGTCCTGACTTGGGACCTGCCTGTCTTGACTTGGGACTTGACAGTCCTGACTTGGGACTTGACTCGGGACTTGCCTGTCCTGACTTGGGACTTGAGTGCAAAGATTTGAGACTTTCTTGTGACTTGCAAAACAATAACTTGGTCCCACCTCTGCTAGCAGCTCTGTGAGGCTATACTTGGGCACAGCAGAGCTTTGAGCTAAATGCTAACATCAACATGCTAACATGCTCACAATGACAATGTTTACATGTTGGTTATTAGCATAACAAATTAAAAATAATAAATAAATTAGCGCTTACTGTATTACTTGACAAAAGTATTGGACAGTGGAGGAAAAGTCAAAGGATCACAGAGGTTAGTAGGATTCATCCTCTGGGGCTCATGAATGTCTGTACCTAATGTTACGGCAATCCATCTAATAGTTGTTGAGATGTTTCACTCTGAACACAAACCTGATGATGGTGCCAGAGGAAAGGTCAGGGGGTCACTGAAGTCAAGAGTTATTATTATTATATTTCAGTCTAGTTTAAAGAGAGCCACGTCATGAAACTTGATCTGTCTTTATTCCTGTTCCACACCGAGCCTGCTGTGTGTTGTTTTGTGTTTTAGACCATTGAGAGCTTCTACAACGAGACGTGGAGCAGCAGGTTTTCAGAGCCCATCTCTCGGGCCACTTTAACAGCTCTGTGGTCGCTCTCTGTGGCCATCTTCTCTGTGGGAGGAATGCTCGGCTCCTTCTCCGTCGGCCTCTTCGTCAACCGCTTTGGCAGGTACGACTCTTCCTACTACTGACAACATTACTAATCACACCTTCCCTTAAAAATCTGACCAAATGTCTGACGAATATGAATACTCTTCTGATCTCTAAAGGAGGAACTCCATGCTCATGGCCAATGTGCTCGTCTTTATTGCTGCTGCGTTTATGGGCTTCTCCAAGATGGCTGCTTCCTTTGAGATGCTCATCATTGGACGTTTCATAGTGGGTCTCTACTCCGGCCTCTCCACCGGCTTTGTGCCCATTTATGTTGAGGAAATCTCCCCCACATCTCTCCGCGGAGCATTAGGCACTCTGCATCAGCTTGGTGTAGTGATCGGCATTCTCATGGCACAGGTGAGATTCTTCACTCTTGAACTGTGATTGCCCTCTTCTTTTCCCACCTTCATTAATTCAATTCAATTCAATTCAGTTTTATTTATATAGCGCCATATCATAACAAAGTTATCTCAGGGCACTTTTTCGAGTAGAGCAAGTCTAGACCGACTCTTTATATTTACAGAGACCCAACAGTTCCCACCATGAGCAAGCACTATGCGACAGTGGCAAGGAAAAACTCCCTTTTAACAGGTAGAAACCTCGAGCAGAACCAGGCTCTAGGTGGGCGGTCATCTGCCTCGACCGGTTGGGTTGAAGGGAGAGGGAGGGAGCGGGAGAGAGAGAGCAGGAGGAAAGAGAACATACAGCAGCACAATACAGTTCCACATAGGGATGTAAAGTAATAGCTGTGGTAATGGTATGGATGTTAACACCAACAGAAATAATACTAAGAGCAACATTATAACAGCAATACTAATAATAAGAGCAAATGCAACTGCAGCAGCGGGTGCAGAGCAGGAGCATGGGGGCAGCAGGTGGCTGCAACCACAGATCCAGACTCCACAGCTCCGGAGGCAGAAACAATGGAAAATAGTAGTGGAGAGAAAAGAACCATGGAAGGAAGTTGGAATGGATAAGGATGGAGGGAGGGAGCCGGAATGAACCTATAGCAGTATAATCTGCGGGGTAGTTCAGGGCCTGAGTCAGCCTCATTTTATAAGCTTTATCAAAGAGGAAAGTCTTAAGCCTACTCTAAATGTGAGGAGGTTGTCCCAGCCTCCCGCACACAAATTGGGATCTGATTCCACAGGAGAGGAGCTGATAGCTAGAAGGCTCTGGCTCCCATTCTACTTTAGAGAGGTTCCTAGGAACCACAAGGAACCCTGCATTCTGGGAGTGCAGTGCTCTAGTGGGGTAATAGGGTACTATGAGCTCTTTAAGATATGATGGTGCCTGACCATTTAGGGCTTTGAAGGTAAGGAGAAGGATTTTAAATTCTATTCTGGATTTTACAGGGAGCCAGTGAAGAGAAGCTAATATTGGAGAAATATGATCTCTTTTCCTGGTTCCTGTCAGTAAACGTGCCACAGTATTCTGAATTAGCTGGAGAGTCTTAAGGGACTTATTGAGGCAGCCTAATGGTAGAGAGTTGCAATAATCCAGCCTAGACGTAACAAATGCATGGACTAGTTTTTCTGCATCTGTTTGAGACAGGATGTGCCTGATTTTTGCAATGTTACGTAAGTGAAAAAAGGCAGTTAGCTTTAGAACCTCCATATAGTGGGATAGTATCACTGTTTACACCCTCTGCATTACCCTCTCTACCTGTCCCTGTCTCCAGCCCTCCGCATTACCCTCCCTACCTGTCCCTGTCTCCAGCCCCTGCTCCCTCCTCCCAGACCCTGTTCTTTCTTCCTTCTCCCCAGACCAGCCATCCTCAAGCCGTCCACCAGATGCCCTCAGACTTTCCCCCAGACTTCCTCATTCCCCTGCTCACCTGTTCTCACTTCCCTCATCAGCCCTGCAGTCACCTGACCTTCTGCTTGTTCACCTGCTCACCTGTTCTCACTCCCCTCCTCAGCCACTCACTACATATACCAGCCCAGATCCGTTGTTTCAGTTCATTCCTAGTTGCCATGTGCTTTGTTCCTTATGTTTTTACCTACGAGCTTCTGTAACCCGAACCTGGACCTCAACCTTCCTGTCTGTTGCCTATCTACCAGTTACCTGCCTGCCTGTCTGCCTGCCTGTAAGCTTTATTCAATAAATCACCAAAATCATCCTGCTGCCTCACCTGCATCGTCTGCATCTGGGTCCTGTCACCGTTGCCCTGTGTTTCCTGAGTCGTGGCAGTTACAAAGTTGCTCCATGAAGCCCGAAGAAAGTCACAGATAATTACCCCACCCTTTTCACACAAGGTGTAGCCATTAACAGTAACAATAATTGATCAACCCTTCAATGAATTATCAAGCCCCAGTAAGCATAGTAACTTCCTCTCTCTCTATGAAAGGTCTATTAAAGCAAATAAATACTAATTTTTTTACAGTTTAATCTTCTGTGGATTTTACACAACATGTGACTGGAGCACACATACACGTGGTCACGTGTGCACGTGAGCTGCATTTTGAGTATGAAAGGTGCTATATAAATAAACTTGTATTATTATTATTAATTTAAATATATATAATACATTATATTTCTATGCTTCCATTGTTTCCAAATGCTCTTCAGACTACAAACAAATGTCTTGTTTTTCAGAGGGTTCCTAAAAGTAACCCGAGTAAACATATTAATTGGAGTAATTCCTTAGTCTGATTACTGGCTGTAATTAGATTATTGTGTGCATGTAAACAAGTTCTGTGGGTTAGAGCAATGCTTGGCTGCACAACAAAGGTAATGTTTGTATTGATGCACCTGTCAGGGTTGAAAATGTTACAATGCTGTTAATAATCACCTGTTAGACATAATTTAGTCTAACAGTGGAGCTTCAAGCGTCTGGCCAGAACATTGTAACAACCATCATCTTCATCCTGTTTCAGCCTTTTTCCACATTTCTGTAAAATAACTTTACTCCAGGACATTTTATTCTAGTTACTTGACTTTAAGGTAACAGTTAGGAGAAGGCAGGGCTGGTACAAGCCTTTTTAGGGCCGTGAGCAGGATGTGACTCTGATTTTAGACGCTACAAATAACACGTCAACAACAACACCTAGTTAACAAACAGTATTTAAGCCAGTTGGTGTTAAAGAATGTTCCTGTTAGTTTGGTTATGTAAATAGTATATACTGTATAGTATAGTAACAAACTGTACAGTGTTGTATACAGTGTTGTGTAAGCAGTGTGTTGTGTGTGTTGTGTAGATCTTTGGGATTGAATCCCTCATGGGGAATGCCTCCCTGTGGCCCCTCCTGCTGGGTTTTACTGTGCTGCCGGCTGTGCTGCAGTGTGCCCTGCTGCCCCTCTGCCCCGAGAGCCCCCGATACCTCCTCATCACCTGCAACGAGGAGAGCAAAGCCCGCAGCAGTGAGACACACACACACACACACATTTCACAAAACACACAATTATAAACACATTACTGTAGTTTCTCTGGAAGTTACTGTAGTTTCTCTACAGGTTACTGTAGTTTCTCTGCAAGTTATTGTAGTTTCTCTACAGGTTACTGTAGTTTCTCTGCAAGTTACTGTAGTTTTTCTACAGGTTACTGTAGTTTCTCTGCAAGGTACTGTAGTTTCTCTACAGGTTACTGTAGTTTCTCTGGAAGTTACTGTAGTTTCTCTACAGGTTACTGTAGTTTCTCTGCAAGTTATTGTAGTTTCTCTACAGGTTACTGTAGTTTCTCTGCAAGTTACTGTAGTTTTTCTACAGGTTACTGTAGTTTCTCTGCAAGGTACTGTAGTTTCTCTACAGGTTACTGTAGTTTCTCTGGAAGTTACTGTAGTTTCTCTACAGGTTACTGTAGTTTCTCTGCAAGTTATTGTAGTTTCTCTACAGGTTACTGTAGTTTCTCTGCAAGTTACTGTAGTTTTTCTACAGGTTACTGTAGTTTCTCTGCAAGGTACTGTAGTTTCTCTACAGGTTACTGTAGTTTCTCTGGAAGTTACTGTAGTTTCTCTACAGGTTACTGTAGTTTCTCTGCAAGTTATTGTAGTTTCTCTACAGGTTACTGTAGTTTCTCTGCAAGTTACTGTAGTTTTTCTACAGGTTACTGTAGTTTCTCTGCAAGGTACTGTAGTTTCTCTACAGGTTACTGTAGTTTCTCTGGAAGTTACTGTAGTTTCTCTACAGGTTACTGTAGTTTCTCTGCAAGTTATTGTAGTTTCTCTACAGGTTACTGTAGTTTCTCTGCAAGTTACTGTAGTTTCTCTACAGGTTACTGTAGTTTCTCTGCAAGGTACTGTAGTTTCTCTACAGGTTACTGTAGTTTCTCTGGAAGTTACTGTAGTTTCTCTACAGGTTACTGTAGTTTCTCTGCAAGTTATTGTAGTTTCTCTACAGGTTACTGTAGTTTCTCTGCAAGTTACTGTAGTTTCTCTACAGGTTACTGTAGTTTCTCTGCAAGGTACTGTAGTTTCTCTACAGGTTACTGTAGTTTCTCTGCACATTACTGTAGTTTCTCTGGAAGTTACTGTAGTTTCTTTACAGGTTACTGTAGTTTCTCTATAGGTTACTGTAGTCTTTCTACAAGTTACTGTAGTTTCTCTATAGGTTACTGTAGTCTTTCTACAAGTTACTGTAGTTTCTCTGGACGTTGCTGTAGTTTCTCTGCAAGTTACTGTAGTTTCTCTGCATGTTACTGTAGTTTCTTTACAAGTTACTGTAGTTTCTCTGCAAGTTATTGTAGTTTCTTTACAGGTTACTGTAGTTTCTCTGCAAGTTACTGTAGTTTCTCTACAGGTTACTGTAGTTTCTTTACACATTACTGTAGTTTCTCTGCATGTTACTGTAGTTTCTTTACAGGTTACTGTAGTTTTTCTGCACATTACTGTAGTTTCTTTACAAGTTACTGTAGTTTCTCTGGATGTTACTGTAGTTTCTCTGGACGTTACTGTAGTTTCTCTGCATGTTACTGTAGTTTCTCTGGAAGTTACTGTAGTTTCTCTGGACGTTACTGTAGTTTCTCTGCATGTTACTGTAGTTTCTCTGGAAGTTACTGTAGTTTCTCTGGACGTTACTGTAGTTTTTCTGCATGTTACTGTAGTTTCTCTGGACGTTACTGTAGTTTCTCTGCATGTTACTGTAGTTTCTCTGCAAGTTACTGTAGTTTCTCTGCACATTACTGTAGTTTCTTTACAAGTTACTGTAGTTTCTCTGGATGTTACTGTAGTTTCTCTATAGGTTACTGTAGTTTCTCTGCAAGTTACTGTAGTTTCTCTGCATGTTACTGTAGTTTCTTTACAAGTTACTGTAGTTTCTCTACAGGTTACTGTAGTTTCTCTGCACGTTACTGTAGTTTCTTTACATTACTGTAGTTTCTTTTCACATTACTGTAGTTTCTCTACAGGTTGCTGTAGTTTCTCTACAAGTTACTGTAGTTTCTCTGGAAGTTACTGTAGTTTCTCTACAAGTTACAGTAGTTTCTCTGGAAGTTACTGTAGTTTATATGCACATTACTGTAGTTTCTCTGCAAGTTACTGTAGTTTCTTTACAAGTTACTGTAGTTTCTCTGAAAGTTATTGTAGTTTCTATGCACGTTACTGTAGTTTCTCTACAGGTTACTGTAGTTTCTTTACAAGTTACTGTAGTTTCTCTGGAAGTTACTGTAGTTTTTCTGCAAGTTACTGTAGTTTCTCTGCACGTTACTGTAGTTAATATCTCATCTTTTGACCACACATATTATACCAAGCACATCTGGCAGCTGTGTGGCAGCTTTATAAATCCCTTTCCAGGATGACATAGATGTAATATGAAGTTCTGTCTTGCAGTCCTGATGAAACTGCGGGGAACTGATGAGGTGAGTGAGGACATGCAGGAGATGAAGGAGGAGAGCCAGCAGATGATGAGGGAGAAGAAGGTGACCATCCTTGAGCTGTTCCGCTCCCCCAGTTACCGCCAGCCTATCTTTGTGGCCATCATGCTGCAACTCTCACAGCAGCTGTCTGGAATCAACGCTGTAAGTCAAAGGATGCAGATGGATGAGGTCTGCCACAAGTTAATGACTGTATATGATCACAAGGAAGTATATATGTAGATTTCTCTTATTTTACTCTGGAGGCAGATTTAACCCACAAAGTCCATAAACATCCATCTGCATGGGATGATTCTGTCCCACAACATAATGATGAAGCAGATAAACTCCACTCCTATATAACAACAAAAAAAGTGTTATTAGGGGTCAGTCAGCAGAAGTCAGAGGTTAGTAGAGGACGACCTGCTTTTCCTCCTGAGCCACAGCTGCCCACAATTACTTAGGAACCAGTGGTGAATTCCTCAATAAAACTCAGCTACTTGTTAGTTTTGGAGGATGGTGCTTAACTTCATTTTAGGGGCAGAAAAAGTGAACTAATGGTCAGATAATTATGAAGTAATGAGCCAGAGGTAGTTAAAGCATCTGAGAAAGATGTCTCCTGGACGTCTCCCTGTGGAGGTAATCCAAACATGACCAACTGAGTGACCAGAATGGGTGAAGGGAAGCCTGATATGCTACTATTTGCCCCAATCTTTGAATTTTCATTTTTTTCCCATCATGTCTTGTGTTGAGTCTTAAGATATTCAAGCATCAAGTAAATCAAGTCTCAAAGTCCAAGTCAAGAAGCAGTTCTTATAGTAGTTTTAGTGACTCCAACTCTTAGTTCAGGTCTCAACAGAGCAGCTCAAACACACACTAACACACACTAACAACAGATAAAGTAACTGTTCCCTGTGTTACGTCATCCTCTTCAGGTGTTTTACTACTCGACTGGGATCTTTGAGCGAGCAGGTGTGTCCCAGCCTGTCTATGCAACCATTGGTGCAGGAGTGGTCAACACTGCCTTCACTGTGGTTTCTGTAAGTCACAAAAGAACCATTAAAAAAAAAACAAAAAAGCCTCAGATGTTTAACTCCAGGATCTGTTTTGTAATAAAATACCCCCCCACCCACCCCTCTCTGCAGTTGTTTGTGGTGGAGCGTACGGGCAGGAGACCTCTTCACCTCACTGGTTTGATGGGGATGGCAGTCTCAGCTGTTTTTCTAACTGTTGCCATGGCGCTGTTGGTAAGTGTTTGAGACTGACTTTATTTAATCCATTAGGCTTTCCACATAAAGTGACTGAAAGCATCTGTGGTGTGCTGCTGTGGCTCCTCAGGACCAGCTCAGGTGGATGTCCTACGTCAGCATCGCGGCCACCTTCAGTTTTGTAGCCTTTTTTGAAATCGGCCCCGGCCCCATCCCCTGGTTCATTGTGGCCGAGCTCTTCAGCCAGGGGGCCCGGCCTGCTGCCATTGCAGTTGCTGGTTTCTCCAATTGGTCTGCCAACTTCTTAGTGGGGATGTGCTTCCAGTATGTCGAGGTGAGACAGCTTTCATTTCAAATTATATTGGCCATTAACCTTCCCAACTGTTGATTGCATATACATACTTTGACTTTGCCTTTGATGTCCCCGCAGCAACTCTGTGGCCCCTACGTCTTCATCATCTTCACCATCCTGCTGCTCGGCTTCTTCGTCTTCACCTACTTCAAGGTGCCGGAGACCAAGGGCCGCACCTTTGATGAGATTTCAGCGGGCTTCCGCCAGTCAGGCGGTCACGGTGCTGACAAGTACTCGGCCCCTGAAGAGTTCAACACCCTCAGAGGGGAGGACCCCGACCTTTGAAAGCTACATGCACACACCCACGTGCTGCAAAGTTACCTGTTACACCTGGGCCGCACCTTTAGAACAAATATCCCATAAACTAATGTTAGGGTCAGTATTACACAAGAGGTTTAGTCTTCACACAGACGGATGACCTTAGTCAAGCTCAGTCTGTCCTCAGCACTTCAGCCACGATGGTAAAAACGACTGTAAACATTTGGAGTTATATCATGAAGTAATATTCTTATTCAAAATAGAAAATTGAACCTTCTGTACATAATTTGAAACTCTCAGTTTCTTTATCATGTCTGTTATGCAGTTCTATTTTCTAATTTGGGGTTTAAATGATTTAGCTGAAGCGTTAGATGGACTGCTTACATTCATATGAACCTTGTCTGATTGTGAAAAAGTGAACCACAGTATCACAGTGACTCAGCGCACCAGTAAACACAGGTTAACACTACTCTCTCTAAGTATATTGACTTTTAAGCATGTTGCCTCTCTGGCTGCATCCCAAACAGTGATGAAGGTGTTTTGGTTTTGACAGATGGAAAATCTCTGCTGTGTAATTTTGACTTTCTAGGTCATAATTATGAGATTTTACGTCATATTTTAAACTTAAGTCATAATTATTAAGTCAGAACTACAAGTGTGTTTCCATCCACCTGTTATTATCCATTTCTCAATTTGTGCAAAAAAATAAACAAACCCTGAGTGGAAACAGTGGAAATTCAAAAAAAAAGTTAAAATATCACAAAAAGTTTTTACGCCTGGCTGAGGTGTAAAGGTTGGTGTCTGGATAAAAGACTGAGTGAATAAATGCTGACATGTACATGAAGCATGTGAGTTAAAGTGAAGAGCTGAAAACATCAGATCTGTGTGGAGCGATGAGGAGGCTGTGACCTTCCTCACATTAACACATGAAACTAACAGAAATGTCATATCTCCATCATGTTCTCCACATGGTTTTCCATCGTTTGAGCTTTGACTGGAGCTCTTTGAATGATGTTGTCTCGTTGTGTCCTCTTCTTCTGCCATGGTTTAATGGCAGCGACTGGAGAATTAGCTCCACCAGCTGTTTATCTCC